>PITA01016119.1:0-18715 GCA_004023965.1 Spilogale gracilis | reverse complement strand
ATTGGTTTCAGCCCTTCACTGGTGGGATTTCCCCTTTGGTTTCAAATGTCCAAGGAAGAATGTATCTCTGAATGTTTAGGATGCATATACAAATGATCTGACTTAGGGTAAAACATTTGCTTCTGGATGGAGAAGGTATTTGGACCCATTCTAGAACTTCTCTTGGAGTAGAAATGAAGGGACAAGTGAAGCCTGGTGAACAATTCATTAGCATCTTTAAGGCCAGAATAGCCCACAGAGCCCTCTCGGGACTTTTTGTTTTTAAAGCATTATTAAACAGCAAGCCAGCCTGATTTTTTGCAATGATTTCTCACAGGAACTTTGCAAGCATGGTCTAATTCACTGTTGCAATAATAAGAGCTTTATCTTTTGTAAGGAATTTATTGTGTGATTTATTTCAGTACAGTAGGCACCAGGCTCCACTTGCTAATCTCTCTTATTTCCCTCAAGAAGAGAAAATTTATTGTCAGTCTGGTAAAGGGTTTTAGGTCTGTAAAGGGAAATTTGGCTAAGGATTTCCCAGAAGATATGTGTATCAAAAATGAGACAATTTAAACTTGAAAAACTTTGCTTCATGATATTTCAAAATATCACCAAAATGATCATGATGGAGAAAAAAATTAGAATTCTGTTGGACTTTGTTATATGAGTTTTATGTTGTAATACTCTCTTTTCACTTTGTGTGATTGCAGGGGTGGGTCCCACAATCTTACCAGAGATTGGTAAAGGTCTTGATCTGACCATGACTTGAGTCATTATCAAATAGGTAATCCCAAAGCTACTTAAAATAATAGTTTTGCTTATAGAAGAAAAGGATATGCTTAAAATACACAGGGAATATGGAAGGAGCAAAGTGGCACATTCAGACTGGCTGTCTGGGGCCGGAGTTGGGTGTGAGAGTGAAAAACACAAAACAGTGGGCACATTAGAACAGACACTTCAGAGCAAAAGATGAGAAGCTTGGCTTTAATTACCATGTGCTATAGTGGAAGACTGCCCCATGACCCCAGCAAAGACAACAACAAAAAAATTAGGGACAATTTTGAATACTATTAAGAACAGATCAGAGGAGAATTGAATTAGAAATGAATCTTTCAAAGAAAAGGATAGAATGATGAATGGAAAAGATCGACAGAGAAGTATAAATATTTCCACAACAGAGACCATCCATGGAGAGCCCTGTCACTCGGCTCTGTTTGCATAGTCCACCCCTTGAAATTTCTTTCACCAGCACACAGCTGTTGACTGCTTTAAAACTGAAAACTGGAGTCCCTCCTTAATATCACCATGAGGGCTTGAAGCATAGAGAAGCCTAAGACTTAGCGTGCTTACCATGTATAGACACCCTTACAAATACTTTATATTAATTCATGTAATGTTACCCATATAAGAAAGATACCAACTTGTATTATTCTATTATATAAATGTGGACATTATGGTACAAAGAACAAAAGTCATGTCTTCCAAGACACAAAACCAGTAAGAAACAGAATTTTTAATGAGACCCAAGTAGTCTGAATTCACAGTCCAGTTGCTTAACTCCTTAGCTATCCCACCTCTCAGTCAGGGAAGGACATGTATAGTCATTGGTGATCATGATGGTACACCCTAGATTTTCTGAGCCATCCTCTTTTCAAGCATTCTACCCATCACATCCAAATAAATTCTAGTATCCCAGATATTTTCTGTCACAGAAAATAAATGTTTGTATATGTGTGTATATGAATGTGGAGGTTCTAATAACCAAATATTTCAATTTTAAAGTCCCAATAAAAGCTATTCTATAGTTTCAATTATCTATCCTTATGCAAATAGAAGACTTATAATTCACTGGTATGAAAACACCCAATCTCTGTGGACCTCAGTCTCCTCATCTTTAAAATGAGAGTGTTGGGCCAGATGAGCTCCCATTGGTCAAGATTTTATATTTTACATTTGTCACTTGCATCCAGGTTCAGTTCCATTCCTGCTGCAGTAGCATGTTGTAATCAGCTTTCCAGGAAAGATTGTGAAAATTCATTCATATGCTCTAACGTCCAACGGAGCCCATTCCTAGAGGTAATTGATTCTGCTCAAATCAATGAGTCATTAACCAGCTGTAACTCTCCACAGATTAATTGCCAATACCATTGTTAAGACGGTAACCTGTTTTGTTTGTGCCTAGAGAAATGTTTTCGTGCTTTCACTCTTAATTTGACAGTGGCTAATATTAATCCAGACTGCATATCATACTCATTGGTCTTTCGTGACTGCCATTTCCCACAGGCAACCTGATTATCCCACAAAAACAGCAGAGAGCACCTAACTTGTAAGATAGCAGCTGAACAATACTCAGTGAATGAGCTTTCTGTACTAAATGGGGCATGAGGTTCACTGCACTTCCTATCACAGTCCAGAGGACTTGCAACAGAGAAGAAATAAGTCATTTAAATAAAGTGGAAGAGATCAAAGAAGAGCTCCAAGTCAGTCAGCCAGTTAAAACAAATTTAACACCTCCATAGAATTCAGCACCTTTCTGCCTAAAGTCCTTTGGTGGATTCAATATCCAGAGGACTGGCAGAGAGAAAGGAACCAACATTTCTGGATATTCGATATATGCCAGTCACAGTGTCCAGTCTTTAGGACGGTACCAACGGCAACAAACCTTTGTTCCATGGGCACAGTTCCAACCGCTGTCTGTCTATCCACCCATCTCATCCTCACATTAGCCCCCAAATGTAAGCACAGTTTTTAGCCCTATGTTCTTGCTTTTAAAATTATAACCAATTTAAAAGAGAGCCAATATTACCCCTGTTGTTCAGATGAGACACTGTGTTTCAGATGACTATATAATTCAGCTGGGTTCCCACAGCGAACAGGTGACTTAAGTGAGAATTCATACTCCTGTCTGTCTCACCCTAAAATTATGTTTTTCCCTGTCTCACCATGAATCCCAATACTTTTGAAAAGCTCTGCATTCTATCTTGTATCTGACAGTTTCCAGGTTGGAAGGACCCTAATGATTTCAAGCTCATTGATTTTCTTTTGTAGAAAAACATTGCTTCCTTCAAATGGTGAACTTGACTAAAACCCAAGACTCTGCCTTCTTGGCCTGTCATCTCTACTTCCATGACTGCTTGTCATTAGGGCTCACACAATTCTATCACAACGATCCTTAAGTCTGAGAGCTCACTTGTAGGGTCTAAAACAAAATGAAACAAAACGACAACAATGACAACAAAAAAACACAAAACACAACAGATTGGCTACACCATTACAGACCTACTGAATCCTGGTTACCTAGTTAGCAAATGCGTGACACTGCTGTCACTCGGACTTTATTCTACATTAGTATAATTATTTACTCTCAACTCCCAGAAACTAAATGTTGGGTCCCCTTATTGCTGTCAGAATTACAATGGACTGAACTTCAAGACATACCAAGACTTTAGCTGACTCAACAAGTAGAGAACCAGGATCAAAGACTACGGCTTCTGACTTAGCAGTAGATTCGGCTGTAGATCTGGCCCTTGAAAGAAGCAACCAGAAGTTTACAGGTGCATGGTAAACTAAGGAAGTCTTCTTCGGTTGTCTGAGAGTCTTTAGGCAGTGGAGATGCTTGAAGTCAGTCAGGAGGTAATCCTGTAGTTCTGGATTGCCTGAGTTAGAACGGGTCCATAGCCAGAGCTGTGATCAAAGGGGGAGTCTATGCTCTGAGAAGGTGGGGCTGGCAATGTAGAGGGTAGTTGGTAAGACTTCAGTCATATAAGCTGGGCTTTGGAGAAGACTTTCACCCTCACAAAGAATTTTTAGTACTAAAAAAGAACCAAACTAAAGGCTCATTGTTGATTTCTTCAGGTAAACTTCCATTTCTTCATTTAAGTATTGATCATCTCAGGGCACCTGGGTGGCTCAGTTGGTTAAGGGACTGCCTTTGGCTCATGTCATGATCCCAGAGTCCTGGAATCGAGCCCCACATCGGGCTCCCTGCTCAGCAGGAAGCCTGCTTCTTCTCCCTCTCTCACTCCCCCTGCTTTTGTTCCCTCTCTAGCTGTGTTTCTCTCTGTCAAATACATAAATAAATAAATCTTTAAGCATTGACCCTCTCTTAGGCCAGACACTAGAGTGAGTGGCTTGCATATTCTATCGTTGTAGCACAAATTATTTGTTCTTCCTTGGCCATCCAGCACATTTGACCACTCTTTCTATTTTTAAAAATTCCCCCCTTATGGTTCTGAGGACTCACAGAAGCTAAATAGTCTATTTTTTAGCTTCCCTCACTAATCTAGCAGCCGGCTTACAGGTTGTGATCTAGAACCCATCCATCAAAGACAGACCAGGACCCCAGGCCCTCTGCTAGGCACTAGAGATTCAAAGAACAAGAAGACCTCAGATATTGGATTTAGACCACACCCACCTCAGGGGTAGGGTGCCTGCTGATAGACGGACCACCTTGATCAGAACTGGCTGAGAGGCTATGCAAGGTTGAGTCTGTGCGTGTTTAGTGCTGGTATCTACAGTTGCCCAGGGAACAGAGGCCCTGACCATAGTGAAGAACACTAGGCATGGCCTATCTCATGTATCTATCCTACTGAAATTGCCACAGTCAGCAAAATAAACCCAATGAGTGGAAGGTGCAAAAAGGGAAAGCAAATGGATGCATCTTCTAATCCACGAACTAGAAGCTCCACGTATCACTTCCAGGCACAACTTGCTGAGCAGAACAGTCAGACTTCACTGCGAGGAGGCCTGTAAGCTTAGGTTAGGCTTGAGCTGGGCAGCTACCTGCATGTTCTTTGTGACATTGTGCTACTTAGTGAAAAATAAAATTCTAAAATTGATAAGCAACCAAGGCATTAAATCTTGTTCTCCAAAAACAATTTAGTTTAACAAAATTTATGGCATGCTTCTAACAGAAGTCTATAGGTTCTTATGTTATATCTTGTATATTAATTATATTATACACTGACTATTCTTTTTTGATGATCAATATCTGAACATCATTATATTTTAGGTAACCCTTACCTCTTTTCTGATTGCATCTAAGTGAGCAAGAGACGGCAATTTTTCTTGACATGTTGAAAGACATTTGCATGTCCAACAGTGGGAAATAAATTGGACAAGAATTCAGGGGCCTGCCATCCAAGTGAAGTTTCTAGGGGGCCCAGGGATGTAGAGCACATCCAACTACCAAAGATGGGACCTATCCCCAAGAGAGGAGAGCACAGATCCCTGCTGTCACCTTGATTTGGGACTTTGGCCTCTATCATTATGAGACAATAAAATCCTGTTGTTTTATGTCACCAAGTTATTACAACCACCACAGAAAACAAATACAGATTTTTCTATTAGTAACAGGAAAGAGCAGACACCAGTAGCTCATTGTCCCAGTCTCCCTTGTCTGGGGGGCACAAGCAAGTGCCAGTCAGAAACATCCTGGAACTTGAGTCATACAAAATGCTAGGACTTTGGGCACCTGGGTGCCTCAGTCAATTAAGTGTCTGCCTTCGGCTCAGGTCTTGATCTCAGGGTCCTGGGATCAAGTCCCGAATTGGGCTCCCTGCTCATTTGGGAGCCTTCTTCTCTCTCTCCCTCTGCTCTTCGCCTCTGCTCATGTTCTCTGTCACAAAAATAAATAAATAGAAATATTAAAAAAAAATTAAAAACCCAAAAAAGTAAAAATGTTGGGCTGTAGAAAACTCTCTCCAACAGCAATGTGAGGTACAAGATGGTGGTTTTCTGGAGTGCGAGCAGGGCAGGGAGGGAGATCATGGCATTGCTTGGGGCTCCGTGGCCTCCGTCCAGCCCAGTTCACCCGACTGTCCAGTAATCCTGTAGACTGTTGGTATTCTTTCAGTGCGTCATCTTCCTGTTTATACTGACCTGAATTGGTTCTCACAAACTAAAACCCTGACTCATACATGGCTTTGCCATTTGGGTGATTTCCTAAAACTGTTTCTTTCTTCCTCCCTCGGTGGAGGGATCAGTAGAGAGAAAGCAGTATATAGCCAGAGCTATACATATCTGTATACGTTTGGGTCGCTCACTTTTGAAGAGGACATGTGAACGACATAGCAAGTATGTCTTCTTGTGAGTAAATGCATGAAAGACTCCGTTTTGGGGCACGCCAAGAAATTGTTTATAATATTTTTTTGATGTTTATTAAAGATGGAAGATTTGAGGCAAAAGCCTAGCCACAGCTTCTCAGAAGGAGGTGGAGCCTCAGGAGGACACAGCCAATGAGGAAGAGGTGTCTCCTATAAAAGCCAGCCTCGGGGTTCAGATGCAGCAGCAGGTGGCCAGCCCCAGGGAAGGATGGAGCGCCATCTACAAGTTGAGCCCCAGTGTCAAGGAGAAGCTGTCCGAGGATGTGTCCATCCTGAATGTAAAAGGGAGAACCTGAGTCACAATTTATCCTTTGGCTTTCCCTTGGCTGGCACCTTCTCAGGGACAGAGCACATGAAGTCACAGGACAGGAGAGGTCGCAAAACAGAATCTAGAGAAAGGGAACGCATTTATATTAAATGTTTGCTATAGGCAGGCTCTTCATCTACAACTTAGCTTTAGTCTTAAGGCAGCCTAATGATGCAGGTGTTGTCATTAATTTTCTCAAGATAAGATGATATTCTGGGTGCACAAGCACCTTTCTGGAGGTCACAGGGAAAAGGGGGTTTCCACACCCATGCCTACCCTTCTCCAAACCCACGTTCTCCCCTCTATTCCAAGCTCACCTGCTGCCTTGTGACCAAGGCAAACGATGGGACTCAGGCAAACTCCCACAATTTTTAATCTAGAAAGAACCTTAGGATAAAGATTTTTCTAATCTTTAAAAAATATGACCAAAAGCTTCTCTTTATTTTTCCAAGATAACATCCATCTCCATAAGTAGAGAAAAAAATTAAGGTATGATTTCCTTGTTAAAATATCCATTAGGGCACCTGGGTGGCTCAGAGGGTTAAAGCCTCTGCTTCAGCTCAGGTCATGATCTCAGGGTCCTGGGATTGAGGCCCGCATCAGGCTCTCTGCTCAGCAGGGAGCCTGCTTCCTCCTCTCTCTGCCTGCCTCTCTGCCTACTTGTGATCTCTCTTTGTCAAATAAATAAATAAAAATCTTTAAAAAAATATTCATTAGGACATCAGACTCCAAAACATACCTGTAGCTTAATAAATCAATTTAAATACCAATTGATCTATGTGTTCTAAAATACTGGGCAAAAATAACCTCCAAATATCCATAAACATATATCTCTAGAGCAGACTGTTCTTGGTGGTAGACAGAATTATAAAGGCGGTCCCCAGGGTCTCTGTCTCCTGGTTATTTTACTCAAAAATAAGGTAGTGCTGCTGTGAAGGGATTTTGCGTATGTAACTGAAATGCCAAGTCAGTTGATCTTAGGATATGTGATTATCCAATAGCCTTGACTCAATCAAGTCAGCCCTTAAAATGCCCAGAGTTTTCTTCGGCCAGTGAGAGAGAGAGTGCTAGAGAACCAAAGCGTAAGAAGGACTCCCCCTGCCCTGCTGGTCTGAAGGAACGCAGACAACTTCTAGGAGCTGAAGGTGACAGCTAACAGCCAGCCAAGAGAGGGTGACTTCAGACCCTTAACGACAAGGGACAAGATTCCGCTAACAATCTAAATGAACTTGGCAACAAATTCTTCCCCAGCCCTTCTAGGTTGGAGTCCCTTCTGGCCAGTACCCCGATTCCAGCAACGTGGGGCCCCACACAGAGAACCCCACAGAGCCCACCTGGGCTTACACCTGTAGGACTGTGAGCTAATAATTGGATGTGCTTTACGTTACTCGGTTTACGGTAATTTGCGACCCAGCAGTAGAAAACTAACACATTCTCCTAAACTCCAGATCTATAGACAGGAACTTCTTATTCTTCCTACAAATATTTATTGAACACAAGCTCATGTTTTGCCATTTAGGAGAAATTCATAAACAAAACAGACATAGCCCTGCCCTGTGGACCTTCTATCCCATTAGAAAAGATGGGCAGAGTGACTCAACTCAACCCTATCTCTCCTTCCTCTTCCTTCTGTGCGCCCTTTCTCAGTGGAGCTTATGGTGATGTCTATTCAGATGTCAAGTTAGAAACCCTAGTGTCATCTTTGCCTTCCTCCACCACCACGTCCAATCAGCCAGCCGATACTGTTTATTCTACTTACCTAATATCTTTCAAATATGCTCTCTTAGTTCCAAACACCAGTCTTCCCTTAGTTCAAGCCACCCTTGAATTACTCGAATTACAGCAGCACCCTCTTCAGTGGCCTCCTCCACTGCTGACTTCATTCCTGACCCCTGGTTTGTTCCCACTGAAGCCGGAGTAATACCCTTTTAGCACAGATCTAGCCACGTTACTCGCCAAGTCTCCCTGCCTTCAACTACAACCTCGCCTCCGCCCTATGAGTTACAGGACATTAATCACACAATGGCTTTGCAGTTCCTTTTCTCCTTATCTTTCCAATACATCGTCACTTATACACCTGTTCCCTTTGTAGCTACTGTACTCTCCAGCCATACTAAACCACCTGGATGCCATGTCCTCTCTGCCTTCCAGTGCTTTCCTTCCATGTGAGACAGATCTCCACCCCACCTCCAACTTTTTTTACCTTACTCCTAGTCTTTATTTTCACTTCTGGGAAGACTTAATGCTCTTCCACGGGCTGCCCTGTATGGTATAGCTGACTCCTAGTAGTACTTGCCACGCAGAGTCTGTTGAATGGATAGTTGACTGTATTAAGCAACATTCTGAATAGTAAAATTGATTAACTCAAGCATTGCTGACAGTTGCTTTAAATCATGAGCAAAAGTGATTCGATTTATCTCAAAACCACCTCATTTTTAAGTGTATTTGTTGTATCCATTAAATTGATCATAAAGGCTTTCTGTGAAAAATCCTATCTTTCCATGCTATATTCTGATATGCTATATGCATGATCATTATAAGGCTTGGATTGAAATAAAGCTGTACTGAAGTGCTTTTAAAAATATCAGTGTATGAATAATATGACGGAGAGAGAATTTCTGAGTCTGTTTGCAAAGCTGTCATCAATCTGTCACCTTAAAATATTTTCACTACCTGTTCCCACATTTACCAATGTTATTGCCATAAAACACACATGGCAATTTTGTTGAATGAGTGAATGTTGATAAGCATTCTTATGGAATGCATACTTATTATTTCCAATAAGCATACTTATTGGAAACCTGAAGATCCACCGGGAAGAAGGGAGAACTAAAGGAATTAGTGTGAAGGTGAGTGGGCCTCATTAAGACTTCCAAATTGAGACCCGATGACAATACACTCCAGACAGAATGAGATTGCAAGTGGATGGGGTAGGGAAACATTGAGAAATGAAGAAGAAAACCAAATTTCTGCACAAGACAGGTAGATAACAAGAATGAGAATGGCAATTTTTCGTGGTCATTTTTCTAGTTATTTTATCTCCCTCACTGAGGTTGTTACAGTTGAGGTTTTGCAGAGAATAGGGCAAGGGAATATCAAGCTGAAAGATGGCTTATCATGCAAAACAGTCTTCTATCGACCATGTTCACCAGAGTTCTTTGCTACAAGCAAATGATACCTGCTCTGATTGATTCACACGCAAATGAAATTTATTAAAAAGACGCTGAGTAGTTCACAGAATATCAACAAGGATAGAGAATGTGGCTTGGAGGTTGCTTGGCCACATGCGCACAGTCCCAAAGCACATATATAAGGTTGTTGCGAGCTTACGCAGCCCATGTTGTTGGCCCTGAAACTTGGCCAGTGGCCAAAAGACAGCATTACTGAGTACTTCTCTCCTGCCACCCTGCAAACTTCATGTATACTAATAGTTACCACTGGTTGCGACAGAACCCTTTGCCTCTCTGTATCTCTCCTTCCCAAGTTAAAGTCAAGGGCAGGTGTGTTAGCAGCTGTACAGCCAAAGATAATGATGAATAACTGCCAAAACCAAACACATGAATTGATGGAATACATTGGATAAATTCAACTACATCATAATTAGGGATCTGTTCATCAAAAGACATCATCAAGAGATTTCAAAACAAGACATAAACTAAAAGAAGATATTTACTTCATGTATATTCAACAGAGGGCTATTATTTGGAATACATAATGAATTCCTATGAATCAGTAAGGAAAAATAGAAAAATGAGCAAACATATGAGAAAGAATTTCACAGAAACATAAAAAGCTTATAAATATGACAATATCTTTAATGCTTTATGCTTTCAGTAACAAGGAAATTTTTTAAAAAATTAGATACAATTTGGTATTCACCAAATTAGCAAAAATTAGAGTCTGACATGAGCAAGTGTTCATAAGAATATAGAAACAAAGATTTCTCACACATGGTGTTAGTCTCAGTGAAAATAATTTTTTTGGAAAACAGTTTGGCTTTGGCTGGTAAAACTCAACAAATAAGTATATTCTGAGCTAGACATTTTTTCCCTAGGACTATAACACAAAGAAACTCTTTATGGGGATGAGACTTAATAAGTACATAGTGACATTGTGATATAAATTGGGCATATCCAAATGTTTATTAATAGTAGGAGAGATAATACTTTTGTTTATATTTATTTATTGTAATATTCTACATTAGGGGATAAATCAACGGCAATTATACATATCATCATTCATGGCCCTAGAAAACACGAGGTTGGATAAATGACGTTGGATAAAAGTAGTAACTCCAGAAGAAAACTTACGATATACCTCATTTATATCAAGTTCAAAAAACTCAGCAATATATTGTTGAAGCATAATCAGAGTAATTAAACTACACAGAACAAGAACACTGCAATTAAGTAAACATCAGAACAGTGATGGGGGGGCTTGGTGGGGGAGGGAACTCACGAGGGCCGCGGCAAAGGCAGCCAAATTACTGGCTGTGTTTTATTTTTTAAGTTGACTAGAGATTACACAGATATTCCTTTTACTGTTACTCTTTAATATATACTTACATGTTTATTCATTCTTTGGAATGTATTCTAAATTTCACAATTAAAAAATATTATGCTTTACTTAGGCAATGGGAGTGGTGGTGGTGGTATCGGAAAGGAGGGCTATAGTTTCAAGCCAGATAGTAGCTCCTCCTTGTCTGAGTCCCACAGGGAGTATTTGCAGTTGAGGATTGCATTGGGAACCGCTTGCAGAGGATTGCATTGGGAACCGCTTAGCTTCTCACATGCCTTTCCCTGAGAGAATACCAGGGACCTTCACAAGGGCTCAGCAGCTCTTTATTGCAAAGGTTGGGAGTGCGGTAAATGAGTTGTGGGTCCACGTAGAGAGAACACGGGTTTTGTGTCCCCGGTCTAGTTACCAGTTATCTTGTGATACAGCTGCAGTTGTTTACTGTCTAGGCTTTTTGCCAAGAGTCCCATGGCCAGAAGCTCCCAGATCTCCTGCCTGCCCCTCCCTCTACGGACTTCTCTCATTTCCTGCTACCCAATCCTTTACTCTCTTGCTCCTTACTCTCTGATTCCTTACCTTCTCCGGACTTTCTTTTTCATCTTGTAAATCTCCCTTTAACTTTGTTTCCCACCTGGGTCCCTATTTTGTCCATCTCTGTGTCCCTACCCTCTAAAGCCAGGGTCTCTGTGATTCAATTCTCCCTTCCATATTTAACACAATCTGCTACCTACAGTGTTAGATTACAGTTATGTTTCTCTTTTGTCCCATGACTGTTTCTTCAGAAAGAGGTGTGGGTTTTCTGGCTGGATGTACCAGAAACTTTTCCATGGATGGGAAAAATAGGAAAATGAGTTTTAGTCTTCTGGAGGAGTGGGTAGGGAGCCTAGCGGCTACAAGAAGGAGGCTTTTCCTCAGGCTGCAGCTCCTCCTTTCCACACTATCCAAGTCAAAACACATCTCATCACAGTGCAGATTGATTTCCTCCTAAAAATGTAACCTAGTGTTCAGAAAAATGCATATTCTGCCTATAATGTAATTCTGAACCTTCTTCTTCTTTTTTTTTTCCAGCTAACCAATACCGAATACTCAGGACTTCATACACTAATAAATGTTTGCCCTGTTTTTTCAGCAAGTCACATTACAAAATGCTCTCCATTAATTGATACTGGATGGTAAGAAGCAGGATAGTAAGTGGTGATTGTCCTTTCAGAATGAGGTTGTCCGGGTTTGAAGGCCAACTTTTCCCTTTCCCAGCTGGCTAACCTTGAACACATGACCTGATCACCCTGGATCAACTTTCTCCATCATATGGAGGTAGCAGCAGTTCTACCCCCATCAGATAAATCAAAACAGTCTATGTAGAGTATGTGGCACCCAGCCAAGGTTCAATGTTAGTTATTATTATGGCAAGCACAAACCACATCTGTCTAATTATAGGGTTTTCCCTTGTGAGTGATGAGGTGGGTGGGTGGGGGTAGGGCACAGGGAGAGAAAAGTCCTTGCATTAACATTGGGTATTTTTATCCCAAGTGCTGTGTACTTTAGAAATAGCATTCGTTTCTCTGGTGGGACAGGTTGGTGGATATAAGAACAGCACAGACAATGACCAGTATAAAAGTGAGAATATTTCTTGGACTTCAACAGAACACTTTATTTTTATTTTTAGAGAGAGTGTGTGAGCGTGGGGTGGGCAATGCAGGGAGGGGCAGAGAGAGAATCTTAAGCAGCTCCACACTCAGTGTGAAGTCTCACAACCCTGAGATCATGACCTGAGCTGAAATCAAAATTTGGTTGCCCAACTGACTGAGCCACCCAGGCACCCTCCTAAACAGAACACTTTAAAAAAACAATCAAACCTTTCACTTGCTTTTCAAAAATGTATGCCAGAAAGCCATCTGAGCATGCCTGCTTTTAGGAACAAGCCTATAAATCTGTCTTCATTCTAAATTTTCCTCTGAGGAGGAGAAACATGGCAAATGAATATAAATAGTTGAGTGTTTCTTTCTTTCTTTTTTTTTTTTTTCCTGTCAGATGACAAGGCTGACACTTGCTAAATTTCCAACTGAATTTGGAGCACAGACTTTGGAAGAAATGTACCTTGGATTCTGTCAGCTCTCACAAGTTTGAGAGAACACTGGAAGACAAATGTGTGTTAGATGAAGAGACATACCAGTGCTGGCCAGGCCAACCAAGGGCTGCAGATTCGGTTTTCCTCTGCCCTGCAACATTTGTGGAAATGGAGCCAGCTGCTCTTTCAAGCAGAAATAAACTCTCGAAGCTGACAGGAACCTGGAGGAAGGCAAAATCTGCGGTCTAATGAAGGAGCAGTGGGATATAATGCTCCATTCTAGAATTAGCAGGCTACACCTCCCAGCTTGTTCTAGAACTTCAGATCTTAAAAAGATATTTTAATATGTTGTTTGGAAAATAATTCTTGAGCCAGTGCTCATATGCTACAGCGCAGCAGTGATTTTATGTATTGATAGTAGTTTGAGAATTGTAGGGTGATTTTAAGCTTATTTTATTAATAAGCAGGGATCAAGAGTGCATGAGACAGGCAAACACAACTCCCAGAAAAGAATATCCAAACGCCATCAAGCATAGAAAGAGGTGCATACTTTCTTTAGTCGGCAGGGGGATGCAGAATGGTCTCTGTACAAACATCAGAATGGCAGTAATTTCTCCTATACTGCCAGCTAGAGTGTCCAAACACAGGCACTGTGGAAAACTGATAGTTTCTGCTAACGCCGACAAGGCTGATCGCATGATCCAGCAACTCCCACCAAGAACAAGGAATATGTATGTCCACAGAAATACACGCATGGCAATATTCAGAGCAGTTTGATACATAATAACCTCAAATGTTTCGACACAGTAAAAATTCTACATGATTCCAGTGGTGATAAAATTCAGAAAAGCAATTCTCTGTGGACGTGGGAGATGGACATAGAGTGGGAAAGGGCACAAGGGACCTTTATGGGTTCCAGAAAGGATCTATATCCTGATATGCCTGATGATGATGAGAATATATGCATGTGTAAAGAATCATCAAATTGCGTATTTATTATTAGTTCACTGAATGTCCTGTTTATCCCTCAGTAAGAAATAAATACATGTGAACAAGACAAACCAAAAAGATAGGAAATGGGAAGACCAGGTTGGGTATGGAAATGAAGCCGGGGCTCTAAAACAGGCAAAGGACTGGAGATGATACAACCCTATAGTCTGCAAAAAACACAGCGAGCTTATTTATTTCTCTCGAGCATTTCATTACGATTGAGGAGTAAACTTTGAGTTGTCATCACGTAAGTTCCCTGGCAAATAGGTTCTGAGGTAGAGATTTTTGTGTAAGAGTTTTATTAGGGAGTGTACTTATAGGAACATCACCAGTAAGAAAGTGAGGGAAGCAGGAATGGGCAGGCAGAGAAGTTCAAAGTGTTGGTACTTTACCAGACTGGGTCAGTTCTATGAGGAACTCTTACTCAGAGGGTCCTTTATAGTTGTTACACATTGTGACAACGAGGCCAAGACTTTGTACCCCGAAGCGATCAGTCATTAGTGTGGCTGCCCCAGCAAAGGGGCATAAACTTGGGTCAGGTGCCCCCTTTGGTGAATAACAACCCCCAGAGAGGGATCCAAGTATGAAGTATTAGCACTCCTGGCATCTGGAAGAACGATTGTGTTGGTCTGAAGGGGTAAATCTGGACAGTGTGCCACCGTATCTACCCTTTCTGCCATTTTCCTCTTATGCTAAGGTCAATCACACCTGGGACCAGCTTCCCTAGGATTCTGATTGGTCTCATTTCCTAGGTAAAGACACAAGAGGAAGGTGAGTGGGATGATTTACAGACCTCATCAGTCTAAGTGGCCTTAAGGTCACACCTGATTCTCATAATCTTTTCCTACTACCCATTCATACCCATGATGAGCAGCTCTGTTGGTCTGGATGGCTTTTTTGTTTGGTGTGATATTTACTCTCATCCCTCGGGAGTTTGGACTCGTAATCGCTGTGCCTCTCTCACACTGTGACTGCTGCTGACCTTGCCCATGTACTGTTAAAATGGGGAGGAGTGTTTCAAGAGCTGCCCTGAGAGCAAAGCTATCATTCCCTGACTGTCCAGAACATTGGAAATACAGAATCTCAAAGTAAGCATGCTGGTAAGCAAGGTCTCTACCATGTCAATCCCCTTGGATCTCGGGCCTGTGTATTACACCTGTTGAAGTCACAGCACCATGTAATGGTCTTTTAACTTTGTGTATAACCACCTTCCTGAAGGCTAACACCTTATTTTTTTAAAAAAGATTTTATGTATTTATTTGACATAGAGAAGCACAGCTAGAGAGGGAACACAAGAAGGGGTAATGAGAGAGGGAGAAGCAGGCTTCCCACCGAGCAGGGACCCGCTTTGGGGCTCGATCCTGAGACTCCGGGATCATGACCTGAGCTGAAGGCAGACGCTTAGTGACTAAGCTACCCAGGCGCCCTGCTAACACCCTATTCTTGCAGGGTTTTGGCTGCAAATTGATGCCTTAACTTCATCTTTAAGAGGGCTTTCCATCATTCTCAGGCACTTGGTGGATCCTGGATGGTGTGGTATGTGAAGGGATCGGTGGATTCCACGTGGCCACACTACGTCTCTCAGTCCGAAATGCTACGATCCATTAAGCCATGTCAGTGGATCAAAACTTGTAAGTTTTCAGTTAATCATGGTGACTGGGGTCCTGGGAGCAGGAGAGGCAAACTTGAGTATGTTACTATTCTAGTCAAAATGAACCACTGCCCCTCCTTGGATGGAAGGGGACCAATAGGGTCAATTTACCAAATGACTGATTTGTTCCTTCTCAAGATAGTTCCTTCCAGGAATAGGGTATCAGGCACTCAGGGTTGATGTATGTTGCTGGCAGTCTGGTCACTCGTAGAGGCAGAAACAAATCAACCTTCTATGGGAGCTCATACTGCTGGAACCATATAGCCTTCTTCTCTGACATCATGGCTATGTTGGACCAGAGCTGGGAATGCTGATGGCAGGACTGGCTGACATCAACCAACTGAGCCATTCTGTCTGCTTGCTTGGTTCTTTCATCCATGGTGGATCCTTTCATTTGAGTGTTAACTTGGGATGCCCCACAGTGTTCATTCACAGCCCTTTTGGGAGCTTCCTGGGTATATATCTGAAATTGACCCCCCATATGTGAAGGGTAGAGAGAGATGGAAGAAGGAGGCAGGTCACTCCCAGTTGGGAGGTGGCAATTTGAATAAGCAAAGGGAACTTACATACGAGACTGTCTTGGGCAGCAAGACAAGTGGATCCCTACACCCATCCTCTAAGTCTTAAAAGCTTATAAAAAATCCCTAACTGTGCTCAGTCACGTATACTGCACAGGTGTTCTCAACACCACATCATCATCCTTGGTGCAGCTCCTGAGAGTGGGAAAGGTAAGTGGAACCCACATTCCAAAAGTAGGGGAGGGGGGTGAGTAGCCTCTGAGTGCCTGGGTCCAGCTTACAAGTCAACTGGCAGTCATGTCTTTTGGATGACCTTGCCCAACACACAGTTCTTCACACTTTGTGCCTGTTTCCACGGGAACGTCCACATGCTTCTTCCCAGACTTCCTTCTGTCTCTCTCCTTCCAGACTCCTGGCCAAAAGCCAAGCCATTCACTATTTTTTTATTAAGATTTTATTTATTTATTTGACAGAGAGAGAAAGAGAGAGAGCACAAGGAAGAGGGAATGAGTGCACAGGAAGGGGAGCAGCAGGCAGAAGGAGAGGGAGAAGTTAGCTCCCTACTGAGCAGGGAGCCCAATTCAGAACTCGATCCCAGGACCCTGAGATCATGACCTGAGCCAAAGGCAGAGGCTTAACTGACTGAGCCACCCAGGAATCCTCAAACCATTCACTATTGTATATGTTTTCCTGTTTATATCTATGACAGACTACTTTTCTTTCTTCATAAAGTAGGTGATCAGGAATGTATGTGGTATGTAGAAGGATTTTCCTTCACCTGTGTCTTTCAATGCCACCCAGGACTGGAGTTACAGATCAACAGTTTATTTCTGGCTTGTAATTATACACCAAGACAACTCATTCTTAAACCAAGCTTGGCCTCTTCCTTCTCTGTCAGCTGGGAACCCCCATATGCGGCAACAGATGTGATTTGAAAGAGAGGTGCTGATGTAGTAGTAGTCAGAGCCACAGGGTCAGGGACACCGTACTTCTACTCTCTGGCTAGGGCTCAGGTCCAGAAACTGGGCGAGGTTTTATCGAGACAGCTGCCTGCACCTTCTGATCTTTCTCCTTGGTTTCTTTTGGTCTTATGGCTTGAACTGCACAGCTGTTGGTTGTCCATCTATCTTGTCCTTAGGGATTCCGTAATGCTATTAACCATCTCCATAGCACTCCATGGGTCAATTGCCACCTAGTCACCACTTGACCTTGACACTTACTACAATTCCATGCACTTACTTTTGGTTGTTAATGTTATAGGGCACGCTCAGTGAATCACCGCTGACACTATTAAGGGTTAAACAATGAGAGGTTTATTACAGTGGCCAGCAACCACACGCTAGAGAGTCTGGTCTCTGCGAGGGCCCTGACCTGACCCTAGGGCAATCTGGGTTTTTAAAGAAATGAGACATATCCTGGTGGGCATGTCTCCAAAGGAACAGAGCATATCCAGGTGGACATGTCTCCGTTCAATAGCAAAGAGACAACAGTAAGCTTATTCTTTTACAGAAGCGGGAGTAGTGGGTTATAAGCATAGTGAGGTGATTTCTTACAGCTTTGTATTTGGCCAGGGCCCATTGGGTACTTTCCAGCTCCGGTTCTGGGAAAGGTTTATATTGTTGGGCTCACCTACGGTCAGATGTCCTAGTTAGCCTCACAACCGCCATTTTGGGCATCTGACAACCATTTTACAGTTAACGCTGTCACCTGGCATCCATTATTTCAATATCTTCTCGTTGTTGCTATCAGAGATGCGGTTCTGCAGCTGCCTCTCCTACCAGGAGCCTGGCCTACGAAAGACAGATACCACAGAGTTCTCAGCCAAGCCACTTTCCTTTGATCCTCCTATTGTACAGAGTTTGTGGGTTTTGCTTTTATATGGTATATTCTCTCCATCTTATGGCCACTTCTCTGAGCCTTTTGAGCTTACCACTGCTTGCCAAAACCATTCTGGCATTTCTGCTTCATGTGGTATAGGCCGTCATGTTTGCTCAGCTTTCAAGGACCTTACTCCTTGCATCTGAGCATTGTTTCCTGAGGTCTCTGCCAGGTTCTTACATTCTGTGTCTCAGGAAAGTACTTTGACCTTGATCAGCTCTCTCTTCTGTGGTTTGTTCTTCAGCCTTCCTTGATGTAGCACTGTCTGGATTTGATCCCACAATCCTCTTTGAACTCCTGTGGTCTGTGTTTGTTAGCTCTTACAACTTCTTCAGGGTATAGTCTGTCATGAGAGTCATTACTTGCCCAGCCAGGCCAGTGTTACAACACAAATGTCTCTGCATTGTCTTCAAAGGTGCAGAGGAGTGCTATCCTTTGCAAGGAGAGACTGGGTCACTTCTGCAGACCCAGAGAGTTCAGGATGTACTGGGGTTTCAAGGTTCCTGAGTGCACTGACCTAGATGTCCCCATTTCAAATCTCAGCTTTTTCATCCTTCCTAATCAAGGCCCTGACCTTGGCACCTCAGGCTTGCTGAGGTTGAGGATTTAATAATCTCAGAAGTCCTGAAACTGATCCTCAGTTTTTTCTGTACTCTAGCAGTAGAAGAGCTGAGTGTCTTTTTTATATACAATAAACGAGGC
>PITA01016118.1:0-47649 GCA_004023965.1 Spilogale gracilis | reverse complement strand
GCTCAGGTGGGGGATGGCTGCGCAGGTGGGGGATGGCTGCGCAGGTGGGGGATGGCTGCTCAGGTGGAGGGAGTGGAATTTGAGGCAAACAGAATTGTTTCAATGGAATGTTGGTGATGTCTGTCATGCAGTGTAACCCTCTCTGTGATTTTTTAATGATCATCCAAGTAATGTGTGCTCCTGGCAGGAAAGTGAGGAGCCCCGGGGCAGAGCCTCTGTGGGCTCTGCCGGCTCTTCCTGCCGCCGCGCTGAGCAGTGCCCACTCTGCTGTGGTGGGGTGAACCTCCCAGAAATGCTCCCGCCACCATCACACGTGCCCGTCTTACCGCGCGCTGGCGCTGCTGTCACAGGGCTGGGCGGGGCCGTGAAGCCTCCAGCAGGGATGGGGCAGAAGCAATGCGGCGGGACGCAGCGGGCCAGGCCCTAAAGGGGGGACGGCCTCTTCTGCTCGTCCTGGCCTGGGACACCCTCCCTGGGAGCCGCCCCCTCCCGGGAAGCCCGAGCCACACGGGAAGGGCCAAGGGCTCTGCTCCAGGCCTGGCTGGGGTCTCAGGTGACGAGCAGCATCGAGTGGCCAGTGTGCAGCTCCTGGCCTTTGGGGACAGCAGACCCTGCTCCCCCCCTGCTCCCCCCTACACTGCAGGCCGTGGGCAGAACAAGGAGCCCTTATTCTAGGCCAGCAGGTGTGGGGGATTGGCTCTGCCCTCCTGGAAAGCAGAGCACACTCCTCTTTCTGAATGTCCGTGCTACTTGATCTATAAGTAATGGAAGTATTAATTACAGCAAATAATCTAATAACGCGTGCTCGATGTCGGGCTTCTGTTCCTTGCCTCATTGAGTGGCCCCAACGATTCCCTAGGGGAGCTTTGTCGCTGTCCTCAGTTCACAGAGATCTGAAGTCTGGAGGCGTAAGCAGTCCGCTCCAAGTCGCTTGCATCGGGGTGGCCAGGATTGAACAAGAGCCTGCTTCCCTCCGGAATCCGTGCTCCAAACACCTGGCCCCACCCCTGCCCCAAGGCTGCCCCCACCCCGGGACCCATGGGACTCACCTCTATGCCCAGGCTCTGCTGGAAGGCAGCCTCATGCACAGCTCACGGATGGGCGGGGGGTCAGCTACGGGATCAAGCCGGTATTGTGGGTGGAGGAGCCCCCCAGAGCGCTCCGCAGAGTGTGCTGGAGGAGGGAAGGGGGTAGGAAGGAGGTCGGGTGGCTGAGTGGGAGTGGTGGCCCCAGGGCGTGGGCGGTGCAAGCAGAGGGAACAGTATGCCTGGAGGCTCAGAGGACAGGGAGCAAGATGCGCCCAGGGGATGGCTAGCAGTGTCCCAAAAGACTGTGACCTCCTCTGGGGTCGCGTTATCCCGAGGAGGCCCGGCACCCTGCTCGGCCCCGGAGGCACACACGCTGGGCACTGAAGCAGTGTCGGCTTCCGGGAGGTCTGTCAGGAGCCTGTCCGGGGAGAGCAGGGTAATGTGTGTGAACGATCACTCAGGGCTGTCATTGAGCTCCCGCGAAGTGCCGGACACGGTCATCGTCCAGAGGACACGCCAGGCCACCACACAGACGGGAACGGGGAAGGCAGACCAGCAGAAACAGGCAGGTGGCACAGTGAACGTGGGGAGTGTCACCGAGGGGACAGCGGCTGGAGCAGAGGGTCCTGGCGTGTGTGTCCCTGAGGAGGGTCGGCAGTGGTGCCCCCCCGGAGGCGCAGCAGGGGGCAGGAGCGCATCGGGGACGCGGGACACCGGTGCCCCTGCCACTGGGCGTGTTCAGCGAGGACGAAGGAGGCCCTGGCAGGTCCCCGGGGGCGGAGGGCTGGCACGCTCCTCTCTCTCACGGGCCCCGGGCCTCCGTCTCCACCCTGGACGGGAGTTAAAGTAGCGCGGTGCACAGGGGCCCTGTTTCGCCCCAGTTCTGCCATTGTTCTTGAGAAGCCCCAGCAGCCTCCGCCCTCGGGGGTGACGCTGATCGGCTCATCTCTGACCCCATCAGTTGGGTTCACTGTGTGTGTTGAATTGGGGAGCGTGCCCCCATGTGTCCCCTGCCAGCCTCCACCTCAGGATCGGGCCCCCTCGTGCGACTCTCCGCCACCCCCTGAGCCGAGAAAGCCACCGGTGACTTCAGACCGATTGATTTCCCAGGCCGGCCGCTGACTCCAGTCCTGGTCTGAGCAGGCACGGAGCCCGGCAGGGACGAGAGGCCCGTTTTCCAGACTGTCTCCCCGCAGCCTCGCGTAGGCCCTGGACTTCCCCGGCGCCGTCCCTGTCGGGCAGAGCGGGAAACTGCGGCGCGGCCGGCGGAAACGTGGTTTCCAGCCCGGTCGCCTCGCCCAAATGCTCCAGCCTCTTGCGAGGCGCGTTTGCAAGCCACAAGTGAAAACAGCTGCTCGTGGGCCCGGGGGCTGCAGTCCTCCACCGCGGAGGTCTGCGGAGGTCTGCGGTCAGATGACGCGGCCAGCTCATTCTCTTCAAAGCCCGGGGCAGTCGTTTGGCTCTGGGCATTGTTGGCAGAGTTGGTGGACGGGAGCCGTGCAGAAATCCGGGAATGGAGCCCCCCACCCCTCTGTACAGACCCCCGCTCCAGCAGAGCTGGGAGGGGGCCCCGGGCTGCTCGGTCCGTGTGGGCTCCCTGGGCAGCTGCTCGGACGTCTGAGCCTGCACTTCTGGAAACCGCCCAGGTTACCGCCTGCATGGGAGGGCCGAGGTGGGGCCTGGGGGCCGCTGGGGGTTCCTGCATTAGCAGGTGGGCCCTAAACCGGAGCAGTGGTGCTTTTCCACTTTGCCCCTGTCCTTACAATCCCAGATTTATTCCCAGGCTGGCCGATGCCTGAAGGAGGAGGGGCTTATATCTGCAGCCCTGCCCTGTGTGGACGGCACCCCATGACCGAGCCGCTGGGTCCCAGCCACCACGCTTGAAGAATCTCTGTGGGGCCCGCAGCCCTCATTCCCAGCATCCCCAGTGCCCTCCTTCGTGGAGCTCCCCGCTCTCCTTCCAGAATGTGGCCCCCAGCAGGCAAAGCCTCATGCTGGGTGCAGTCGGCTCACACGGTCAGCCCTCCAGCCACGTCTGCACCCACGCTCCCAGGGCCCTCCTCCTCCACTGGCCCCAACCCTCATCTGGGCCGGCACCGGTCGACCCTCCCCCGGGGGCTGCACACACACCTGGTCGGCACACCTGGTCGGCACACCTGGTCGGCACACCTGGTCGGCACACCTGGGCCCAGATGCTCCCTCCTGCCCCCTCCCCAAGGCCAGCACCGACTAGTGTGTGTGTGTGTGTGTGTGTGTGTGTGTGTGTGCATGTGCACACGTGAGTGGGCCGTGAATGCACGTGGGTGTGCACACAGGTGTGCTTGGTGAACAGTGTGACCCCAAATAGCCCCCTCCATCCACACCTGCTGTCAACCCGCTCACCCCCACACACACAGTCCTGCCCTCAGAAGCCGTGGGACCATGAGTGTGCCCATAAAATGCCGGGGACCAAATTTCTATTCTCCATGTGCCCTTCCCTGGATGTGAGACCTGGTCTTGGCCCCGAGTGGACTGTCATTCGGAAGGTGACCTCTCCCCCGAGGGGACAGAAGCAGGAAGGTGGCCATTTCCAGAAGAGGACAGATGACTTTCCCATTCCTTCAGAGAAAGCGTGGTGTCGGCGTCCATGGGGTTCTTGATCCCACAGCATGCCCACCTGAGACGGGTCTCTCCGTTTCCGTCTCCTGATTCTGTCCTTGGGACTCCAAACGCGGGCGTCCCACGTGCTTCTCTCGGTAAATCAGCTGCTGGCAAGATGCGCGGAGGGACGAGTCACTCGTACCACCCTGGGACTTGCCTACTCCCACACCCACGTTTAACACCGGCCTCCACTCCACGGCCTCGCGGGTGTAGTACAGACTAACGGAACTGGAATGCTCTCGGGGTCCAGGTGGCTTTGCACACCTCTGGCCATCACCTGCCTTCGGTTCCGTGCCCTACAGTGTAACAGCCTGCCTTCCCCAACAGAACAAGAGGCATCGCGCAGGGCCGGGTTCTAGGGCAGAGAGCAGCGCGTCCCGGGACGTGGTTGGGGCTCCGGGTCTGGAGAAGTGGCTCCTCTGTGCCGCCGTCCGACCCTTTCCCGTCTGAGCCAGGCTTCCTTCCAGACAAAGGCTGCAGAGGCGGCTCTTGGCTCTGAGGGCTGATCCCTGCCAGGGTCGGGGGAGCTCCACATAGCTCACGTTCGCCGCCACTAAATTTTGGCTAAATCATGGGATCAGGGCCATAATGTCCATAATAAAAGAGGGCCACAAAACACTCAGGATTGGGGGGTTTTATTTAGGATATAAAAAAAATATTTATCACAGTAATAAATGTTACTTGCCACATGCATTACCACTCCGCAACTTACACCACATTTTAGAAACGGGAATGGCCCATAAAGGCCCGCGATTCTGCTCGGGGTGCATCGGGGCCGCCCAGTGACTTGGAAGCAGGCCGGACGACGCGGTCTGCCCCCTCTTGGCAGCCTGTGCTGTGGACAGCTGGCCATCCGTTGTTTCCGCGCTGGTTCATTAAACTCGCCCTTCTGCTGCCGGCCTGAAGCCGGGGAACCGAGGGCCTCTCCCGTGGGCGTGGGGGTCCCTTGTGCAGGTGGGGTCACGGGCGGCCTGAAGACCCCGCGACCACCACTTGTCTCACCTGTGGGCGGGAGAACAAGCAGGTCACACGTCGTGATGCGGAAGGTCTAACACTGAGTACGTACCCTGCTACGTCCAGGGGAAGGAATGGGGCCAACAGAGCCCCCGCCGGTTCGAGAGCTCACGGTGGTGCTGGGGCAGCGGCGGGGAGGGCAACCAGCCTGGACCCGGAGAAGGACGGCGCTCAAGCAACAATGTACCCCGATGTCCTCCCTGTGGACTCCTGCCGGCCATTCCGCTATAAGGCACCAAACTCGTGTAACCCTTACGTAGACCCACTGGAGAGGCAAGACCATGGCCCCCATTTTACAGACGAACAGAGTCCAAGAGACCATTGAGCACTTGGCCTGGGGCAGGGGCACCAGCAGGCTGCCGCAAGGACTCCAGGGCTGCGGATGGTCAGTGTTGTTTGAACAGAGCCGGTGGGGTCAGATTCCGGGGCTCAGCAGGTGAGCCTGGGCTAGCCCTTGAAAGTCTCAGCAGCTCCCATGGCTGGTGGGAACCTGCAGGGAAGAGGAGCCAGGGCTGTGGGTGGCTGGGCAGAGTGGGCTGGGGCAAGCCACCTGCACTGATGGAAAGTGTCTATTCGCTCCTGATGCCCTTGTCCCTGGGAAAGGACTCTCAGTCTGGGCTGCCCTGGGCGTGGCCGGTGCCCTGGGCCCCTGGGGGCAGAGGGTGGGATGGGGGAGGCAGGGAGATGGCAAGTAGAGGGGAACAGAGAGTCCCCCCGCCCTCTGCCAGCTAAAGCGGGGAGGAGACCCACTTTGCACCGTGATTGCTGCATTTAATTGCCCCTGCAGAGGTATTATTATAATCCCATTTTCCTATTATTCAGGCTGAGATGGGATAGAGAATATATAACCTGATTATGTACCATATAATGTATTAAGCAAGGAAGGTCTTAAAATTAAAACATTTAAAAAGAACTATCTGGGGAGGTAGTTAAAACCCATTTAAATCCTTATCAAATAATGAAAATATCTTCAGGAAAAAAAAATCAGCCTCTTAGCTATGTGTTCCTTTCCAACACCATTGTGTCTTTAGCTAAAGTCTAAAGACAAATTTACATGAAAATATTCAGGATTTAGACGTCCCTTTTGGCCACAGGCTAAGAAGGCAGGCTGCTCCAGGGTGGGCTCCTGAAGGTCGGGAATCACGGGGGGGGGGGGGGGGGGGGGGGGGGGGGGGGGGGGGGGGGGGGGGGGGGGGGGGGGGGGGGGGTGCCGGTGGGCAGAGCGGGCAGCCCTGCCTATTTACGCCCCTGCACCCCAGCGCACAGGCCAGCAGCACCCCATTCTCCTGGGAGGGCTCAGCCTGGCGGGCCCCCGCTTCCCCATGCACCTGTGAGGGAGGGTTTGGATTCCATCATTTCTAAGCCTCCCGCTCCGAATTCCAGAACTCCCTGCCAAGGGCAAAGTCAGTGATGTGGGGTGACTGTGTCAACAGCTGAGCTGGAAGAGCTTTCCTGGGGTTCCCCTCAGAGAAGGAGGTGCCCACGGGGGTCCCCGGCAGCTTGGGGCTCATGTACCTGCTGGCTTCCCTTGTGGACTCCGGCAGCTCACCTGGGCTCCTTCCTTCAGCTTCTCCATGCCCTGTGCTCGCTTGTCGCCCAGGTCGGGGTGCTGTCCAGCTTGGAGGTGAAGAGACAGGCGGCCTGTGCTGGCCCTCTGCCTGCGCCACTGCCCAGCCTCCTCGGCTGGGGCCTCAATCTTCTGTAATAAAGGCTCCACCTGTCACGTTCAGAGGCGCCGCCTGTGTTGGCTGAGCCTGGCTCCCACCTGCCCCCGCGTCAGCCTCCCCGGGGTCACGGGCCTCAACAGAAACCGCAGCGCTGGCTGAGGCCACAGGTAGCTGGGACTGGCCGACTATGGCCCCAGCCACGTAGCAGGGGCCCCATCTTGAGCCCCCCCGGCCCGAAAGGAGCGTGTAGAAGTAGACCCACTATGTGAACCACCTCTGTCTACGCTGAGCCCTAAAGCTCAGATCCCTGCATGGAGACCTCGCTCTGGACCCCCACGGAGGCCGCCCCACCCCTCCCTGTTTTGATTTAGTCCCTACCCTGGTCTGCAGAGGAGGCCAAGCGAGGCGAGGGAACTGTCGCAGGCAGAACTGGGGCTGTGCCTGGGGCTCGACAGGCGTCAGGGATCCCATGGTCCTCGTGGACACCACACAGTGGCATGTGTCCCTGGGGCCCTGAGCAGCCCATCACCCATAGTCCCGGGGCTTGATGAAGCGTGGGTTTCATGAATGAGTCACCTTCCCAGCCGCCCTGGCACCAAACAGAGCAGTAAGGGGACAAGGGGGACACTGCCGGCCAGCCCTGTGATTGATGGGGCCTCCGGGAGACTGTGTGTTTCCTGCAGGTGCTGCGCACTCCCGGGGGCATCATGCAGGAGCAGGACAGGATGGAGGGACGCAAGGGGGGGGCACCCGGGCGCACGGACCTTTATCCTCTGCTGCTCTGTACGAGTAAGCGATTGCACACCACGAACACTGTTTTGAACTCTACTTTTCTCACGTAAAAGTGAAGCGGGTCGTCCTGGGTGTGGGTGGAGAGAGGGTCCTCTTCACTGTCCAGCACGAGGGCCCAGTCCCAGCCTGGTGCAGTGCAGGTCGTGTGGGAGGACCCCCCTCCCCCAGCAAGGCCCCTGCGCCTCCCTGCCGACCTGCCACCAGGAGGGTCACTCGGAGGGGAGACTAATGGGGCTGGCACATGGTCACTGTTATTCTCCACTGTGAGTAAAGTTGTGAATATTTTCTTGCACTTGCTGTTTACCTTGAATTCGTTCCTAGTGATTTTCCACAGTAAGAAAGTCTGCCAGTGCCTTTACCAACCTTATATTTCGTCGCCTCTAAATTTTGAATTTCCAGGTAGAAAAGCTTCTCTCACTTTCGGGTTAAAAAGGAGATCACCCTTGCTTTCTCCTCACACTTTATTTATCCATTTTTACTGTGGATCATCCTGGAGGGACTGGTCAGTTCCCCAAGGAAGGGTGGTCTCAGGTCCCTTGTGCCATGAAAAACACCTGTATTTTCCCCCAGGGATTTGGGAGATGCTGCCTTTAATTCATGCTCCCTTTGCTCATGTAATTGGGTTTATTTATGGATTTCTATTTTCTTCCATTGGTCTGTTGATTTATGTCCCAGTATTACACTGTTTTAATCACAGAGGCTTTAGCATATTTTTAATACCTAATAAGTCTGCCTTCATTGTTCTGCCTTCGATTTTTTTTCCAGATCTTTTGCATTTGTTTCCATATGGAGTTTAAAATCTACTTGCTTGGTTTCAGGAGGGGAAAAAAGCTAATTAGCATTTTTATTGGTATCTCAGTAATTTATATATTAACCTGAGGAAATGGGCATCTTTGTAATTTTAAATAGTCCTGCCCAGGAACAAAGGTGTCTCTCTATGTGGTAAGTCTAACTTTATTGTTTAAGGGACATTTTTCTCCTATAAGCTCACAGTTCTGTTAGGCTTATTTTATGTATTTTTTTTCTCTTCTTACTTCTATTTAAATGATGATTTGGTAGCCACTGTCTTTTTTATTCAGCCATTGTATCTACAAGGGCTATTTATTATTTTATTTTATTATTATTATTTTTAAAGATTTTATTTATTTGACAGAGGGAAACACAGCCAGAGAGGGAACACAAGCAGGGGGAGTGAGAGAGGAAGAAGCAGGCTTCCCGCCGAGCAGGGAGCCTGATGTGGGGCTCGATCCCGGGTCTCCAGGATCATGACCTGAGCCGAAGGCAGTCGCTTAACCAACTGAGCCACCCAAGTGCCCCATATTATTTTAATTTATAATCCTGATACTTCACCCAACTATTTAATATGTTTGTTTTTGTCCATTTTGGCTTTAGCTTCAGTGTTGGTGACTTTAGCTTCATCCCGGATTCTGTTGGGGTTTCCAGGATCCTGTCTGGTCCCTTCCTGTGCCTCGGCAGCTCTGTCCGTTGTGATCCGCGGCTGGCTGCAGCCCCCCCCCCCCCCCAGGCACGGGCACACCTGTCTCAGCAGGCCGTCTCCTTCGACTGACCTTGGCTACGGGACTGCGGATACTACCCCCACCCCAGTCCTACTGAATCGACTCGATCGTCAGCGGGTGCTGGGGGCCTTGGGTCCACCTGCCAGGTAGTAGAGGTTTGTAGGAACTGAGACAGCAGCTTGTCTGGGTCCCACATGCACAAACCCCCACCCCCACCCCGGGGCAGGTGGACACGCTCAGGGGTGGGGGGGAGCAGAGTTCCTACAGAAACTTCCGACGGGAGGATGTGCTGTCCTCCGTGTCCCCTGGTGTGCATCACCTCCCAGGCTTATGCCCGGTGGGCCTACGCACCAGCTGTGTTCACTGATGGGTCAGTGCTAAGCTCTTGGAAAAGCCACAAACTTTAATTAATTTGATTGATGCCCAGGTTCAGAGCTGCACGCTGGTGTTATTTTACGGCAGGCTCTCCTTCCATCCTGGGCCCCACTGTTCTTGCCGCAGGTGCTTGTGGCGAGAATGGGCTAAGGAGTGACCCAGAGAGCGCCCCCGACTCTCCGCCCTACACCTGCTCTTCGGGGGCGTGAGCTTCTGCAGGACCTTTCAGGAGGCGCCGTTCCTCGGCCAACCTTACCCCCCGTCCACTGACATGGGGAGAGAAGGCGCTGACCCTGCCGTGCTGACGAGGCCCCGGCCACCAAGGTTCAGAGGAAAGGGGCAAGACCCACAGGGCGGCCACGTGTCAGGGGCTCGCCTTGGTGGGGTCTCAAGGTTGGCCCCACAGCTCTGTGGAGACTGAGAAGTGGAATTCCAGGTCCTGGGAACCCCACACAGCCGCTGGCACCCCAGACACCCATTTCCCGGGGTCATCGGGGGATAGATGTTCCAACAGCTCAGGGACGTCCTGGGGGTCCTGCGGGCCCTGGAGGTTCTGGGGGGTCGTCCACGGAGCTGGGGTCGGCTTCTCTGTCACTAACTTGTATGGAATAGCAAACACCCCCCCCTTTCTTCTGAGGAACCCAGCAAATAACCGACAATCTTCTTCTGCACACAGTGGAGATGTGAATTATATAAGGACTCCTGATCTCTGCTTCTATATGCACAGATCCAGGGGCTCCAGGCCAACCAGAGCCGCCGTCGACCTCGAGGGAGAAAGTCAAGTGTAGTTCTAGTCTGCGTTGTGGACACACTCTTACTTCTGTGTTCCTCTCGAATGTTTACATTTAAAATTCTCAACAAAGGTTCTCCATTGAGTTATCACTGGTCAACCTTGCAATTTCCTCTTGTGAATTCAGTTAAGGACGTATGTCTAACATACAATCTCTTCCCCATTTGCTTTAAGTGACACCTCTTCCCTGCAGGTCTGCTAGTCACTGATGTCACCGTGTGGACAGTATGACTGGAGGACGAAACTCCGATGAAGGGTGCTGATTTCTTAATAGACTATCTGGTCGCTCACTGAAAATCCACACTTCAGCAGTCCTTAGCACGACTTCTGCCTCTGTGTACTCACTCTCACCGCCCTCTGTACCGGGAATAACCGTCCTCGCTGCCCCGACTCACACGGTGCCCTGACTGGATTAAGAAATGTGCTTCAAGTATGATCCGGTCCTTGGAAGGCACCCTCGGGGACCCACAACCGAAGGTCCAAGGAAAGGACTGTGCAGCCGCAGAGATGCCGCACCTGGACGGCCTCTCTCCTATGAGCTGTTTCTCAGACCTGGTTCCCTAGATTCGCAGGCGTCCTCAGGGCGGCGGCATTGACTTGTCCCCTGTGTTCACTCACGGGCTCCTGGGCAGGTGTGCGGGGCGGGGAGCCCCGGGGAAGAGAGCAGCCCTGGGTCCTGGAGAGCGGCCACGGACGGGGCCCCTCTGGGGGGGGGCAAAGGGGCAGGCGGTGGGTCTGCAGGCTCCAGTGGGTCGTGTCTGAGAGCTGGACAGAGCGCCGTCGCCAAGCCCCCTCCCGCGTGCTGGGGTCCGCTGTAACGGGCACCCAGGGGAGCCGAGGGGCACGCTCATTTCTTGTTCTCCCCTGCCCCCAGTCCCCGGAGTTACTTAGCCCTGGAGCTGGAGAACGTGAGTCTCAATACAATGAAAACTGTGAACAGCTGGGACCGTCGGGGAAAAGAGCTTCAGATGTCACAGTCCGGGGACTGGCAGTGTCATGTTGTTGGAAGAGCTGTAGGTCCGTGAAACGAGTTCAGCCCCGGCCTCACCAGGGCTCCAGCTCCCGTGGGAAGCACTGGTCAGTCGGGAAGGGACGCACTTTTCATTGACTCCACCCAGCAGTGCCTTAGTTTGCAAAAAAAGAAAAGGAGAGGAAAAGGGGGTGGGAAGGGCCTCTGGGTTCTTACACTATGTGGTTCTGTAGCATCAACGCCACAGGCTACACGTGGATACGTGGCCCCGAGGAAGACAAAAGGAAGGAGCGCCAGTTATTTGGGATCTGGACGGGGAGGGGGTGTCTGTGAGGTGTGCGTCTGGTTGAAGTGTGTAAACAATAAAAAAAATCATGAGAGGATTACCTGCTTCTGGGTTTGACTAAACTAATATCTAAAACATCATTTTAAAAGCATATTAAATGGGGGCGCCTGGGTGGCTCATTTGGTTGAGCAACTGCCTTCGGCTCGGGTCATGATCCCGGAGACCCAGGATCGAGTCCCACATCGGGCTCCCTGCTCGGGAAGCCTGCTTCTCCCGCTCTCAGTCCCTCTGCTTGTGTTCCCTCTCTAGCTGTGTTTCTCTCTGTCAAATAAATAAATAAAATCTTAAAAAAAAAAAGAAAAAAAAAGAGTTTAAAAAAAAAAAAAAAAAAAAAAAAAAAAAAAAAAAAAAAAAAAAAAAAAAAAAAAAAAAAAAAAAAGCATATTAAATGATTTGCAATCCCGGCCGGCAGGGCTCAGGCAGGAGTTCCACAAAAAGGCCACACAAAGGGTCGCTTTCCTGAGAGTCCAAAACCCACGAGCAATTAACAAATTAAATGTCTTTCATTTTCCTTAACTGCAAAGTAGCCGAAGGAAATGAGTAGATTATTTATAAGGAGATTATTGATAAACAAACATAAAAATTATTTGAATTTGCTGGTGAATAGGGAGAGACAGCTCATCCCAATAGTGAGATATTGGCTACTTACTAAATTAACAAAGTTCACAAAGAATGAGAATAGTCATTGCCCCTCAGGGAAGAGTGCAGGGAATTCTGATGGACCCACGTTCTCCGACTCGGGGTTTCCTCATCTCAGTATCTGTTCTCAGGAAGCAGTCTCAGCAGCCCTCCAACATTCTCCACAAGGTGCTCACAACATTATCTGTAACAGCAAGAAAACGCAAAAACTGTATGTCCCACAATAAGGGAATAATCAAAGTGCGCTAGATCATACAATAGATAATTGCATAACCACTAAAATAATTCTTGAAAATTGTCAACACCTCGTAAAAAATTTTATTACACAGTATTAAGTGAAAAAAATCAGGTTATAAAATTGCACGTGCAGTATAAGCTCAATTATGTAAATATATGTGCATAAGACCAGAAGAAAATGCAGATGGGTCTCACAGGGCTTAGCCCTAGGTTCTGGTACTGTAGGTCTTTAAAACATGTTTCTTCTTTATATGCTTTCACCAGTATGTTTCGCTTTCCAAAAATAATAGAAAGGCAGAGAAAGCCAGGGAGTGCCCCCCATAGGGAGCGGAGCGAGGCTGCGCCGCGGAGCTAGGGCGCGTGCTGGGGTTTCAACCCCCAAAGTCACCCCGTAAATCAGCGCCCCCACAGTGGCCCTCCTCAGACTCCTGCAAAGATCGACTATTTCTGTTCTGCTCTCCATTGACTAGAGGAACATCTCGTGCACTACGACACATTTATAGATCTTCATTTTCCAGGCTGTTCGTCCCCCTTCTCGGCTTATTGTTATTCAACTTCTTTTACGTTTATGATCAAAACACCATTTCGGGTGTTTTCTGTTTTGTTTTGTTTTTTGATTTTTCTCCTTAGAAATGAAGTGTTACTGGTCACTGGGCAGATGTGGCCCATGTAGCCTTGTGAGGGACAGTTCTGGAGGGAAGGACTCAGGGCTGTCCCACGAGGGCACTTTCACCCTGGACCTCTAGGGGTTCAGGCTGTGATTCCTGAGAACCCAGGGCCTGGGCTCCTTCCGAGGATGGGGAGCCCCTGCCCCGTGCACCTGGCAGCCCTGCCCGCAGTGCTGGGATCCAGATCAGGCCGGCCTGTGGGGGGCTGGCTGGGACAGCGGCCGCGAGCCCCTGTTTCTGCCTGTGAGGTGGAGGGAATGGCCAGGAGGATTAACACAGGTCACGGATGGGATGTGTTTCATAACCTCTGGAGTGTGGCTGCTGGGTTCCATGTGGTGGCCCAGCGGCTCTGCCAGAGGCCCACATGAGGCCACTGTGGTTTGCTCTGGAGAACAAAACAGAAGGTGCCTGTCGACTCCCACACACGCGCCCGGCCGAGGGATGACGGGCGCTCGGCCCCACTTGACTTCCCAGGGGAGGTGGGTCTTAAGGTCTGGAGGCCCCTGCGAGATCCCGGGAGACAGACACCTGTCTCAGAACAAGGACCCTGAATGCTGCCTCTTAACAGAGCCCCCTGGTCACCAGGCCAGCTGAACCCAGAGGCAGACCCTTTGCTGGCGGCTGGGGCGTGGGGTGAGTGGGGAGAGGAGCGGCCAGCTACCTCCCTGGAAGGCCAGAAACTGACCCCCAGGGGCCCCACCCTGCTTCTGGACCCCTTTAGCTGGGCTGCCATCAGTGCACCCCATTCCCTCCCACCCTCCACCCCTCAGGTCCCCGTGGCCCTCCACCCCATGTCAGCAGGGCGAGGAGACGAGCAGGAGCGGCCAGCCAGAGGCCGGGACCTCCCCCAGCCGTGATCCGCGCCGTGGCTCGAGAGGCAGGAGGTCGGGCCTGTTGGAACCAAGGAGTGGGTATGAGGTTGTGATGCCCTAGCACAGGGCGCCCCTGGCTGCCCAGCATCGGGCACCGTCCCCAGCCCCGGTGGATCGCCGGTGCTGGCCACACCGCTCTCTGGGCCCTGTGATGTGGACAGTGGCCTCCAGCCACGCTCTGCTCCTTCTCCCTCCTTGGCCGAGCACTTTACGTTCCTCCTGTGGACGGGCCGGACCCTAGCGGCTGGGTGCTCTGTCCAGAGGCCCCTGGACCTAGGGAGAGTAAGGCTGCTCACAGACCCTTGTCTTCTAGAATGCCCTTCGTGGCAGGGAGGGTGTGAGCCCCACGCTGTAGACTAGGGTAGGAGGGCACACAGGTACTGAAGAAATCGGAGAAGGCTTTGTACATTTTATGTATTTATTGGAGACGGAGAATGAGAGAGCACAAGCAAGGGGAGCGGCACGGAGAGGGAGAAGCAGACTCCAGGTGAGCAAGGAGCCGGATGAGGGGTTCGATCCCAGGACCTCAGGATTGTGCCCTGAGCTGAAGAAAGATGCTTAAATGCTGAGCCCCCCAGGAACCCCGAGGAAAGCTTTCTAAGGAAGACTGTGTTTGCACCAGGTCTTGCAGTATGCTTAGGAGTTTTTCCAGTGGACAGGAAGCAGGCCAGAGAACAGAGGAAGCAGCCTGGACAGAGGAATGGGAGCAGGGGTCTCAGAAAGGGGCCGCCAGGCTGAAGGAGGCACCCTGAGTTCCTGCGGTCAGGCTGGGCGAGGGAGGGGCTCTGCGGCTGAGGCTGGTCCACTCCGTCCCCTGTCTGAGGGGACACTGCCCTGCAGCTCTGAGGCAGGGCCTGGGTGCAGGCTGCCCTGGACGGCACAGCCTCCCGTGTGCGGCCAGGCAGGGCTCCCGATGGGCTTTGGGGGTGACGTGCAGGCCGCCGAGAGAACACGACCCTTGAACTGGGGGGCAGGCTGTGAGTCTGGCTGACACCGCCCACTTCCTCTGCTCGTGCTTGTGACGGTCCAGAAACAGCCCAACAGCCCAGCATCGGTGCTGCTAAGGTTCCCGTCGTGTTCTCCTCCTTGCCCGGGCCCCGTGCTCTTCTCTTGCGGTTCCCTCTCTGTTTAGCGGACACCCCGGTCCTTCTGCTGGGGTAACACATTCTCTCCACGTCCCACCACCTGGGATGGGCAGGACCTCGCTTCCCTTCATTCCCCGAGGACATTTTTGCCAGTAGTGGACTCTGGCTGGGCTGTTCTTTCTTGTCAGGTTTGGAAAACTGAGCCCCCGCGCCCTGTGTTCTCTGGGCTCCCCGAGGAAGAACCTGCTCATCCCCGTGGTTTCCCCCTCGTGTGAAATGTCCACCTGCTTTCCCGCTTTCAAAATACGGCCACAGGCAGGGCTGAGTTGGACCATGATGTGTCTTGATCTGGATTTCTTTCCATTTTTCCCATTCAAGTTGTGCTCAGGTTTTACATTTCCAGTTTTGTCTTTCGACAGACTTGGAAAGTTTCCGCCCTGCTTTCTTGGAGCACTTTGCAGCCTGCCTCCCTGCGGTGCTCTCCGGACTCTCACACAGAGCTGGGGTTCTGCTCCTGCCCTGCGCCCCGGGGCTCTCTCTGTTTCCACCGGGGAGGACGGCACTGCTTTGCTTTCACCTTGCAGAGAACCTCCTGGGGCTGACGGAGCCTGAACGCCCCTCCACTCCCTCCATGCTGCTGCTGAGAGGTTCACTCTGCCGTCATATAGTTCCGTCCTAGAACTTCCTTCCGTTTCTTCCATAAGTCACCAATTCCTTTGCTGAAATGTCTTCCTCTTCCATTTGTCTGAGGTGTGTTCCCAATTGAGGCATATTTGTGACGGCTGATTGCAAATGTTAGATAATGCTGACGTCACGCCACTCAGTCCCGGCATTGACTGATCTTGTGTTTTCCTTCAGTTGGAGAGATCCCTGGGTCTTGGTACGATGAGTGATTTTCTTCCGGAGCCTGGCCGCTGGGGTGTTATGTTTGAGATTCGAGATTCTATGTAAATCTTCTGTGTTCTCTGTTTCTGATTTCGCACGGGCGGCTTCGGAGAAGATGGTGGCTCACTTTTCCAGGTGGGGACCCAAGTCCATTTCCCACTGGGTCCCATCCACGCTCCAGGTGGGGTACTTACCACGGCGTGTGCGGCGTGGGGCGTGGGGTCTGGCTCTGCTGGGCCCCACAGTTCCTCTGTGGCTGGGAGTGGGAGGAATCCCTCATACACAGACCAACCCTCGGGGTCACGGGGGGAGGGAGGCTCCAGTCCTGGCTCCCAGCGCACTTCCGCCAGCGCCCCCCAGTGAGGAGGGGCCGGGGAGGGGGGCAACCAGGCACCGCCTCTGCTGGCACTGTGCAGAGGGGCAGGCTTGGGGACAGCCCGTGAGCTGCAAGTCTGGCTCCCCATGCGGCCTCCTCGGACACCCCTGGTGGGGGCGGGGAGCTCTCTGCAGCCGGGCGAGGGTGGACGTCTGGCTCCCCACCCAGCCTGGGCTCAGAGGTGGGACGCAGGCTTTTTCAGCTCCAAGCAGGAGTGTGTGAGGCAGAAAGTAGCCCAGAGCATTCAGCGATGTCTGCCTCCTAGGTCCCAGAGACGTCCGGCCAGGCCACCTTCCTCTCTGTGCTGGACAGTATTCCGGTATCCGCAGCATCCCTACCATCTGGGACGTCAGCTGCCTTCGGGGGATGCTCGGGGAAGAATAAGACGACTTCTGGAAGCAGCCTCAGAGAAACATACAGATGTCTCCACTGCTTTCCAGGGGAATCTGGCTGCAGGAACGTGTGAGAGGCGGCCCCGAGGTTTCTGCAGCAGGACGAGGCTCCCTTCCCCCGGAAGCTTTCTGGGGGCACCCGACACAGTGATGGAAGGGCTTCTAGTCCCAGAGCTCAACTCGCTGGTACGTCCGGCAGACCCAGCAGCGGGGCCGAGCCTCCAGGGCCCTCCTCCCTGTCAGCTGGTTCCCAGAGCCTGTGCCCCTTTCTCCTGGACGCATGGAGACCCAAGAAGCAGAGGGATTTGTGCAGAGGAAATCTTATATCCTCCTCCCATGTCACAACAAAAACCTTTTGAAAGGCAGTAATTCAGGTCTACCTCTTTTGAATGGGATAAATTCCACCGTGGCCGATTAGATGTTTTCCAGGTTACCGATGGGCTTTGAGGGCGGGCAGAGACGAGACGAGGCACCCAGAGCAGCTAACCCAAGGGGGTGGGGGCGGGAAGCGCTCTCTGTGTGTGACCCAGCATCTTCCTGCTGTCCAGGTTATGCTCCACAATTTATAAGATATGTACGCCCCATAAAGTTGAAAGAAGTGGCAGAAGAAAGACAAGCTCCACGGCGTTCGGATTCCGGGGGCAGAGCATTCCTCGTGGAGAGCAGACTGGCTGGGCCCAGAGAAGCCGGGGCCGGGGTGCAGGACGAGGGTGGCCTGGGCATTCTGAAAGGGCCCGCTCCCCTGGTCAGAGGAAGGGCCCACTCCCCTGGTCAGAGGAAGGGCATCCCTTCCCTTCCCCATCCCCATCCATAATGCGCACCTCCCCTCAGGGACTCAGGGCCTTCCATGCACAGGGTCCCCAAGGTCCCTGGCTGCCCCTGGGCCCAAGGTGGGCCACCTCCCCGGATGCTTCAAAGCAAGGGTTTGCCTTGGGGTCAGTTTGAGTTTTATTTAAATTATAGTCTTTTGGAGAAAAGCACCTGTCCTCTGAGAGGATCAGGGTTCTCCAGTGGATGTCCGGCAAAAATAACGCAGGGCTGACTACTGTTAATTCTCAACAACCTTAACAAAAGCCCCATGCCTTCGCACTCCTGCCACACTTGGGGACAGAGTCAGTTCAAGGGACATTTCCATTTTGTTCTGTTTGATTGATGTTGTTGCTGCTGTTTTTGTTTTCCTCCATTACATCCGGAGCAACGTCAAAGGAAAGCATCAGTAATGGTGAAGAGGTTTTCTTTAATCCCTGCTGCTGGTCATAGAGGTTAGAAGGAACAACAGCAGGGCCTTAAGGATGGCCATTTCCCCCCCGCTGTGCACAACAGCACCCACCCCAAGCTCGGAAATGAAACCAGATCCTGATGGCATTCTCTGCGGTTGCAGTTTGGAACAACTCTGAGGAAGGCACTTGCTTCCCCAGCAGAACTTCAGAAGGGCTCCCACTTTCCTTTTGTTTTTCTTTTGTTTGTTTTTTTAAGATTTTATCTATTTACTTGAGAGAAGAAAAGGTGTGCATGAGCGGGGTGGGGAACAGAGGAAGAGGGAGAAGCAGACTCCTCACTGAGCAGGGAGCCAGATGCAGGCTGGATCCCTGGATGCTGAGACACGACCTGAGCCCCCCAGGTGCCCCCATGTTCCTCTTTTGAATGATGCCAAGATAAACTTCCTCTAAAAAGGAGCTCAGGTCAAAGGGAGCCTCAGGAAAGCAACCTTTTATTTTCTCTTAAAAGCAAAAGTGGTAAATAGGGTTGTGTCACAGAAGCAGGAAGCCTCCCGTTTTTGTCCTGCAAATGGTCTGCCAGTGGCTTAGGGCGAAAGTAAAGGAGACTGGGGAGCATTTCAGACATTTCACACGACAATCATAATCATGAGGCTCATAAGGTTCGAGATCTCCCACCTTGCCAGGAAGCCTTCCGGTTATGGAGGATTTTTGAATCAACCTTCCATTTGAACAACAATAAGGCTCTAAACTGCAGTAATTTTGGGGGAAAACTGCAGACTTCCAGCACACATTCTTCCCTCCTTTGCATTCTTGTGATGTGGTCACAGTGAGAAAAAAAGAGCATGGAGAGCGCGGGACTCCCCACCTCACCCGCTAATTCCTGAGAACACAATCTCACCTATGGTCGCGATCTCCTTCTCCACAGGCTGGTGATTTGGGGAAAAATTATTATCTTCAGGCTGAAAAATATATATCCATGAAGAGAATTTCCCATATCAGACGAGCTGTGCTTGTTTTAAACAAGCCTGTGCATGTGCATTTTCCTATTTCCATCTGCATTAAAAGATGCAACATTCTCTCCTTCTATTGCCCTCATGGGGACTGTGTCCCCCCGCCCCGTGACTCTGAGGGTATCGCTGTTAATATATGTAAAGTGTGGGTGCCTGTGGAAAACTTATTTCATAATTTTAGAGGGAACCAAGAACTTAATAATTCTTGATTTAGTAGAAACGACAGTGAACAAGAAATCAATTTCAGGATTTGGGGCTCCCAGGCAGTGACAGCTGCCCCGATGTGTAGGGAAGGAGAGGCTCTGGAGAGGAGATTCTGTCATGGGGCCAATGATTCAACCAATCATGCCTGTGTGACAGAGCCCCCAATAAACACTGGGGAACTCATCACCGGACAGGAAGCTGGTGCGTCCTGATTCCATGAGCTGAGCTCCATGTTTAGGGTAGAGCCGGACCTCATGCATGTGTCTCTTTAGGAGTCTGGTCTTGATTTATAATCTTTATGACAAAACCGAATCATGAGCATGGCCGCTGCCTGAGTTCTTTGCATCAGTCACTCTAGTGAATTACTGAAGCAGAGAAAGTCATGGAACACTCAGCTCTGGAGCCAGTTGGATGGAAGGGTTGGGGGGCTGGGTGGACCCCTGCACTCTCAGCTGGCGTCTGATGACTATGCCCTCCACCTGCGGTGTCTCCACGAGCCCTAGATCGTTCGCACAAGGACCGCCATGCATGGTGCGCCAGCAGCTGTTTTTGTCTCCAGTGGCGCAGCTGCTTGGATTCATAGGCTCAGAAATGACAAAAATGCTGGGTCCAGACCTCTCCTAAACAATAAATATTTATGGGCACCATTATCACAGTCCATCACCCATTCCACCACTCAGTAGTTGATGACATGGAACCCACTAGAATCCCAGCAAATCCTTCCGTCTTATGGGAAATAGATGTGTACGTTTAAAAAGGAGAATGCAGCACAGATAGTTCAGTATATGGTGGTGGGATCCCATCAACAAGTTTCAGAGCAATTCAGGAAGAGGAAGATCTTTCTGGAGCTATAATGAACACCTTAATAAGGAGGTAGCAAGGAAAACTGTCGAAATTCAATATGGTGGCAGGAAGCTCAGGGGAGGTTCAGGGCTGAAGTGGAAAGATCACGTTGGTGGAGGAGACCAACAGATGGGAAAGGGGGCAGGGACGGGGGGCTGGAGGCAGAAGTGGCAGGTGCGCTGATGTTTCGGGTATGGGAGATGGACAAGGCTCTCTCCTGAAGTCCCCAACCCCAGATGTGTCCCAAACCATGAACTCCAGCAGTGTCCACTCAGCACTTTCTAAGAAGCAAGCACGATGCCTGGTTGTGCCCGTGAAGGACTTATGACTGAGATGTGATTTGTATGGGTGAGGAAACCAAGCCTTGAAGATTTCCCAAGGTCACCCACCGATGAAGAGGTGGGGAGTGTGTCCCCCCTGGCATGCTGACCCCAGGAGCCACCCTCTGAACCCTGAGGAGGGGGCTGTGTCAGGTGGCTCCGGAGGACAGGACCCGAGCTGTGAGACTCTGGGACGGGGGGGACGGAGAGGCAGCGCACCAGGGAGTTAGCGCATGGCAGAGTCCAGAGGCTCCGCGTGAAAGCTGTGGAAAGCATTTCATTAGTGACTTTTATACTGATTACATGTTTTAATGAACACATTCTAGATAAACTGGTTCAAATAAAATATTATGGAAATCGGTTTTCCCTATTTCTTTTCTTTCCTTCTTTCTTTCCTTTTCTTAAATGGCTGCTCCAAGTGTTTAAAAAATGATACATCTGGTTTGCATCTGGGTCCTTCTGGCTGGACTGAGAGTCACATTGGCTTGAGACGGTTTATGGGAGGAAATCAAACGGAAGGGCGAGCGTGGGGGAACCCACACACACGTGCAAAGTCCAGAAACCTTCCTGCACCATGAGGTTCGCGTTGCATCGTGAACTGAGGAGGAGGTGCTGGGCGTCCTGAACATCAGAGGGAAGGAACGCGGTGCCCAGGAGGGTAAGAAATTCAGTGTTTGGTTCACAAACGTCTGTGGCCGTGGGGACGTGGTGGGACCGGAGGACTGGGATCCAGCCGGCTCTCCCCGGTCCCCGTTGTCCCTGGACCGAGTTCCCGTCACACTGTGGTCACCCTCGCCAGCTGCACTCCTCCTGGAGCAGGTCCTCGACGGGAATTCTTCTGAGGCAGCTGAGGGGGAGGTGAAGAGCTGGGTCTGTGGCTGCGGGAAGGCTTCCTGCCCGCGTGGCCCGTCCTGGGGCGGCCGGCCCGGGGCCCCTACATATCATTTAATCACAAATACGGGGAACTGTGCTGTGTTTCTACTGTGTTCACTTTCTATTGTTCTGTGAAATGCCATGAAAAATCAGACCAGGAGAGGCTCTAAGAGAAGAACCAGAGGAAAGGCCTGGAAGGGGAGACCAGGCACACAGCTCAGGGCATCACCCAGAAGGGTGTCCTCAGGCGGAGCCGTCCGAGCACAAGGGATAAGTGATTGAGAAAGAGGGCTGTTTCCCACCATCCATCTCCTGTACCTGCTGGGCCCCTGGCTGTGCCCCTCCATCCACAGAAGAACAGATTAATTCCTGGGGGGGGGGGGGACCTGGGGAGCTAGGGGGGTGGAAAGCTGCATTAGCTCAGGGAGCAGAGGCCCTCTTTTCCAATAGAGCAGATAAAATACAAACTCTTCAGGAAGAGGATTTACCCTTTAATCTAAATTTCCTTCTTTTCCATAAAGTGAAAAGAACTGTGTACTTCCTGTTGAGCAAACGCAGGCAGAGAGCCCGAGCAGAGGCACTGCCGCCTTCCTTGGGGGTGAGGGTCCCCCATCCAGGGTCTGCACCCAGGCCGGCCGCGGGGTACCGGGGAGATGTGGGGTGTGGCCGCATCTGGGTTGAAAGAACCCAACAGAGGAGGCTCGCCCTTCCAGCGGGAGCAGAGGTGCGTTCCACTACATGCTGTTAAGGCTCGTGTTGCGCTGTCACACTAATGCACGGTGAGGGTGTCTGAACCCCGTCCTTCCCCTGAAACGCTTCTGAAATGATCGCGTGGGCGGAGGGAGAAGGCAAGCGGTGGGATTGACAGCATTTTCTGTCAAGTTTTTAAAAAAATGAGATTTGGGGGATTAGTGTCATCCAAAGAGCTTTAGGAATTGTCAGATCCGACCGGTGCTGCCGAGGGTGTTCGGAGTCGCAGGGCCGTCGGTTGGGGCTGCCCTCCCTTCAGGGCCCAGAGAAGGCGACCACCCCGCAGCTGGGCACAGGTGAGGGGCCGTCCTGGGGCTGGAACCTCATGGTCAGGGTTCGTTCGACCAAGAGGCCACAGAGCAACTGCGGACAGGGCGGGCCTGATGCCTTCTCCGCACCCCCGGGGCTGTGCCCTCATCCCCCTGTGGGGACAGAATCGTGGCCAGTGCCCCTCTGTGGCTCCCTTCGCCAGTCTGACCCTCCAGAGTGTGTTTCCGGCCCTGGTTACTGGTAACTACCATCTGGAGAAGCCGTTCTCACTCTTGGGCAGACCTCTCCCCAGCTCAGGGCGAGAGCCGCTGGGCGTCCAGAACAGACCTGCCACATGATGGGCATGTGATGCCCTGGGGACTCCACAGAGAGCCCCCACAGGGATGTGTTCGCCCTCCCTCGGAGTTCCCTGCACTCCCTTCGATGGCCCAGGATCCCTGCCATATCCTGCCTTGTCCTCGGGGAACCACGAACTTCCTCACCTCTGCCCGGTGGGTTCCAGAAAGCACAGGCTCCAAGGCATGCAGCTCCTGGGGGTCCGGGTTGTGCGGTCCTGCGGGGTCCCTCTCGCACAGGCCGCGTGTGAAATGCGTGAGCTGATGTGTGTGACGTCTACTTCCTCTGGTCTCTTAGGAATGCCCGACTTCATCCTTGGCGAGCCCCGGCACAAGCACCCTCCCTGGATTTGAGGGGCCCCTGCTCCCCGTCAGCTGCTACTGGGTTCCTGGGACACTTTCCTTCCCTTCCGTGGGAGCAGGCGGTGGCTGTCCTCAGGGGGATGGGCTCACGCGCGGAACCGGTAACTGGACGGTTCCGCTCCAGCCCTTGCGCCTGCTTCAGAAGGGCCCCTAAAGCAAGTGTCTCCAGCACACGATGACCTGAGGGTTGGCTCAGGAGGACGGGACAGCTCAGAAAAAGCGGTGCCCTCAGGCTGCCCCACACGGGCTTCACAGAGTCAAGCATGGTGCCCGAATGATCTGAGGAAGAACGGGTGGGTCCTGAGGTCTCCGGGGAATTCCACGTCCGTGTTGTGTTGGCATCAGGCGCTACCAAGCAAGCAGAAGTCTGATGTCCCCACTCCCGTCCCCGAGGCAGCGCCTGCGGGCCTCAGCGGACCGCTGTGTGTGGGGACCGAGGGGAGGCAGCACCCGGCTTGTGCCCTGGGGAGGCTGCGGGGAAGGAAGCAGGGGCCCGCCCCGTCCGCGGCTGCTCTGTGGCCTCCTGAATGCGCACCCCCAGGACACGGGGAGGCTGCCCGTTTGCTCAGTGTCGCTGTCGAGGAGAATTAAACATTCGCTCTGAGCCCTGGCTCCCGGCCTCTCGGGGACACCTCGCAAGGCAGACAGCGGGAATGCATTATGTCTCCCGCGATGAATAGGAACCTAGCGGGTTTGAGGAAAGACAAAGTCGCAGTACGGGGCTTCTTGCCGAACTGTCACAGAGTTGGGGCTTTTGGCTCCGAACTCCTCTTTGTTACTTCCTTTTAACTGATGGGATTGTCTTACAAACTCACCAAAATTTACAACCTGGACAAAAAAACAAATCTAACCGAAACCAAAACCAAAACCAAAACCAAAACCAAAACCGAAGCATGGACTCAGAACTGTGAAGTAGGAAGCAGGATTCTGAGCTGCGACCTTCGTGGCCGCCATGACCCTCACACTGGGCCTGAAGCCGTGCCAGGCGTGGGGCCTGGACAGGAGGGCTGGTCCCCCTCGCGTCGCCCCAGGATGCTTCCTGCCCAGGAGGTGCGGGCAGCTGACCGAGGGCTGGGGACAGGCCCCCAGCTCCAACAATTCATTTTCAAGGCAGTTCCTACTCTGGGCCTCATTTCAGAAACAAGCCCTTAACGACTGCGCACTGGTTTACCAAAGAGATCCTGCAGAACTCTGACCAAATAAGTGATTTTATGGCACATGATGCCACATCAATATTGAATTTGCAGGGTTGTGGAGGTGTTTTTGTTGCCCGGAAGTCTAGCTCTTTCTTCCGTAGAGGCCGGTCCTCAGACGGGATTGACGGACACACGACCGAGGAGCTCCATGAGACCGCAAGCCCTCGGCTTCCCGCCGGCCTCTCAGACGACCGGGCATTCACACGGTGGGCCAGCCAGGGTGCTTGGGGGCCACGTGCTGCTGGCTTCATCTGACCTTCCGGCCCACCTGCCACGGACAGCCCCGAGCAGCCATGGCTGATGTAAGGGGACACAGGAGACCCTGCGGATTCTGCCGTGTGCTATTCCACTTGAAACGCAGTGATGGCCTTGAGCTTCATGTGACCTGCCGCCATGTAGTGGTACTTCCCCTATACTCTGTGCTGAAGGCCGTCCCCACACTCACCTCGCGGTTTCTGTGGGTCTCGAATGAGGGCAGCTCATCTGCGTCCTCCAGGGGCCTGGGTCTCATCTGTGGCTCAACCAGGGACAGACATGCTTCTGAGCTCCTCCTTGGTCAACAGCGTCCAGTCCCCGTGGCCACGGGGCTCAGTGCGTTGCTGGCTGATGGCCCCTCTGCAGGAGGCTCGCTACATGACACCTTGTCTGCCCTAAGCCAGGGGAGGGGGCGGGGGGAGCCACGGGGAAGGGGGTACTACAGCCAGTTTGCTCACACACATCCCCGTCGCCTTGGCTGCACTCCGTAGTCAGGAGCGAGGCACCTGCCCTGCCTGCACCCCAGGGTAGGGACCACCGAGGGGGAGCACCAGGGGGCAGGGTCCTGGGGCCACGCCATCTGCTGCAGAAACGGGAGACTGGCTGGAGAGGGAGTCTGGAATCGGTGTGTTGAACACCCCCACACCTCTGAAGGCATTCGGGTTCCTGGTGGTAGTTTGAGAAGTTACTCTGCCTTGCTCCTCCGAAGCAGAGGATGTTGTCCCTTCCTGACTGTCCAAGAGGGGTGTCCCTGTCTCACAACACCCTCACAGAACCCCTTCCACGGTGAGCTGTCTTGCGGGAAATGTGGTTTCTCTGCTTGGATGTTTCTGCCACCAGCGAACGGCCGTAGCACCAGCTCTCCCACCTCCCTCCTCCCTTGGGCAGCTGGACACATGCCCCTTGAGTGTGGACCTAAGCCACGGACGAGGCCGAGACAACTAGCAGGCCAGCATCAGGCGACGGGGTGCTCACCCCGCCCTTCCTGCAGGGGGGCATCGCTGCGTCCCACCCCCTGCCTGCAGACTGCCTTTGGGGCCACCCCCTGTCTGTGGCAGAGGCTGTGGGCTTCCTCAAGTCCTGCTTGAAAGCTTCCTGTTGCTGAAAGTTCTGAGCTCAGCTCCGTACTGGACATCAAACTTGTCCCTGAGCATACCTGGGCCTGGTGACACGCGTGTCACTGAGCGGTGGGCTGCAGGCCCTTCCCGCCCGTCGGAGGCCAATAGGGTTAGGAACACACAGTCCCCTGAAAACAGGCACAGTGACTCCAGGGCCGGAAACAGCAGGGCTTCGGGGAGAGGAGAGCCTGCTTCTTTGCTCACAGCAAGGGAAGCTACGCGGACTGAAACGCCCCACGGGGACCCTGGGGAAGGAAAAGGGCAGTGAATGTCCCTGAGAAAGGTGGGTGGGCAGCTCCCTGCCGGTGGGAAACTGCTTTCTGAGCAGACGGCAGATACAAAGTCGGGATGCCCATCTGTGTTTTCTTAGGAGAAACAGTCACTCACTTAAAAATCAAAGAAACTTTGAGAATGAGCGCATCACGTAAACACGGGTATTTCCCTGGAGAGCTCCCAGAAACGTGCGGTTCCACACAGACACACAATTGTAGTGGGTCGTACACGCCTGCTGCGGGCAGGAGGCTGCTGGGACCAGATGGCCTTCCCGTCACCGTGGCTCTGGGCCCCGGGGCTCTACCTACAGAGCCGGGAGCGAGCTGTGCTCACCTCGGTCTCCCCTCCTGCTTCCCCTCCTTCTAGGCCCACGTCTCTGTAGCAGAAGCACCTTCAGACATTCCTGAGCCAGGCAAGTTCCCGCACTCCTCGGGGCCTGTCCTGGGGGTCACTGGGACGCTCCGGGTGGATGACCGGCTCCCACTGGAGGTCAGCATAGAAGCAGGACTCCGGCCAGACAGTCCTCACCTGTCGTCCACACACATCAAGGCCCCGGGATATGCTGTGCCCACACCCGGCTCCTCCTCCCCCTTCCGTGCAGCCAGCTTCTCCTCGACCTTCGTGTCCCAGGTCTTCTCTGTGTGGCTCCAGCCCACGTGCAGGAGAGGGCTCCCTGCTTTCCTGCCAACTCCGGTCGAGTGTGCCATTTTCCTGTGCGCCTGGGACCCGCCTGTGTGCACCTTGCATTGGGATGGACAGGTATGTGTCAGGTGCCCACAGGTGGCCCCGCAGAAGTCAGGGAGGTCGGCAGCCGGCAGGGACGTAGACAAACGGACATATAAATGGATCTCAATATCTTAAAACATTGCTTCACCCAGTGCAGGTGGGACACAGAGGAAAGTGCCCAACAGGTGAGAAAGTTCAGTAGTTAGATGCAGGAAGAATTGTGCTCCGAGTGTGTGTGACCTCCACAGGCTGGATGGTCAAGGAATGGACTTCTCCCTAAAACTTCCGGAAAGAGCGAATCCTGCCAACACCTTGACTTGACCCCAGTGAGACCCATTCTGGATGTCTGACCTCCAGAACCGTAAGATAATAAATTTGTCTGAAGTCAAAAAAAAACCAATTGTGCTTCAGGACGCTCTCTAGGTCCCTCTTCGTAACATTTATCTCCCAGCTTCTAAACGTCGTGTTGAGTTATTGGCTATTTTTCTTCTAATCTCACAAAGTGCCAGATTATCCAAGTGACATCTAGGGAAGAAGATGACAATCCAAGGTATGAGAATTATATCGAACAACTGGGAAAATTGCATCACTCGGACATTTTTCATAATTGTGCCCAGCACATACTTTATAGTATAAATATTTTCACGTAATACCTTATAATTATATTTGAAATTTGTGGAAGAGCGAATGACTACATCCTATCCTGTTCCCGATGGTCTGTGTGAATCGTGTGCCTGAATTGTGTGCGAGCGGCTGGCATCTCCCCCACACATCTCCTTTTCTCTTCAGTGATCCAGGGGAAGTCTGCGTCGCTTCCAAACAGAGGAAGCTCCCCCCACTGCCAAGCTTTCTCCTTCCTCCCCTTTCCTTGGACCACAGCCAGACTAGCCCATCTTTGAGACACCCGTTTGTTCAATCTTGGGCAGAAAAAAAACTTAAAATAAGAAAAACGTGGTGGGCCCTATCCCTTAACATTTGTAAAATACATCCTTTAAAAAAATATAAGTAATTTCTAGATGCATCTCATTTTAGAATACTTCCTGAATTTTCTGTACAAAGTAATTGCTACATTTATAATATAAAATTGCCTGTAGAATCAATTAATAGAATTTAAGTGATTATATGGTTCAAAGATACACAACTCCTTTTGTAAATGAAAAGAAAACTGAATTGTATCTTTTGTTTTTAGAATAAAGTCGATTGGGGGTGCCAGTTGGTTGGGCGGCTGTCTTCGGCTCAGGTCATGATCTCAGGGTCCCGGGATTGAGGCCCGCGTTGGGCTCCCTGCTTGGCATGGAGTCTGTTTCCACCTCTGTCTCTGCCTGCTGCTCCCCTGCTTGTGTTCTCACTCTCTCGCTCTCTGACAAATAATAATAAAATATAAAATAAAATAATAAAATAAAATAAAATAAAATAAAATAAAATAAAATAAAATAAAATAGAAGAAACTGGATTGAATTCATCTCCTGCCGACCCCATGTTGCCCCCTAGTGGTGGCCACTCACGGGGCATGGCGGCGCCTCTGTGCGCTCTCCGAGACCCTGCATCCAACCCGTCCTGGATTCCAGGGAGCATGAGATGCAGGAGGGGAGACCCCATCGACACTCAGGGAGCACCCTGCCAACAGCATCAGGGTGAGCAGACGGCACTGGGGCCCCAAGACATGGAGGTGGCCAGATGGATGCTGGCATCTCAGGGACAGAGTGCGTCCCAACGGAAGGAGATTCCAGAGGCCAGAGGGCGGACAGACACGGGTCAGGAGAGAGATGAGGCTCAGGAAACTTCAACCTGGGTATCAGCTCAGTCTGAGCTCACACACAACATAAATGTATTGTTCCCAGTTCCGGAGGCTGGAAGTCCACGACCCCGGATCCTGACCTCCCCTCCCTGCGGAGCCCTCCCGTGGAGGGAGCTGAGGAAGCACTCCGGGGCCTCTGTTGTAAGGATGCTGGTCCTAGGGCTCGGGCTCCACACTCACGACTGAATCTCCCCCGAGGGCCCCACATCCTGACCAGATCACTCTGGGGGCAGAGTTTCAGCACAGGGATTTTGAGGGGACACAAGCAAGAGCCCCCACGGGACCCCAGGTTCCACCCCCTGGAGTTTGCCCCGACAGCAAGGGAAGCCTCGCTCAGAACCAAGCAACGGTTCGACCCGCAGGAGGGACTAGAATCAAGGACCTAAGAGGCTTGAGTTTGGATATGGAAAATGATTCTGTTGGAAATTTTCCAAACAAATTGGTTCTAAGTGCCCCCGTTACTTAGAATCCACCCGGTTTCCATCCGCATGAGCTAGTTCACGTTGAGGACAAGGTTCCCGGCTGTTAGAGCTCTCCCCTCATCTGACCCGCAAGAGCCCGACCTCAAACACAGCCGTGGGTGTACGTAACAGCTCAGCAGGCAGAGATAAAAACACCATTTCTGACCAGAGTAAACATCTCTCAGACACTTGACCACGTTTTGTCTGCCGTGTGGATGTGGGGCCTTGAGGCGCACTCGGAAGGCCCACAGCCGTCACCCTACTCACCCCTCTACCCCTCACGCAAGGGCTCCCCTGTCCTCCGGTTTCCGAATCACCTGCACGGACAGCTCCCTGTAACAAGAAATAAATCACAGTCCCAGGGACGGGATTAGAGGAGTCGCTCCTGCTTTGATACCAGAGGTCCCCTTCCCCCAGAACGTTGTCGTGAGGGTTTGACTTACCTTCGGGTCCAAAACACGGAAGAAGACTTATCCCAATGACAGAAGTAAAAACCCAACAACAAAAACAAACTCTTTTCCGAGTTACTATCGATGGCCTGTGAGAGATTATCTTCGAGTCAAATCTCTCGTTCTCACCGCTGACAGTGCGAACAGCTTGACGGGCAGACCCTCCGCGGGGCGTCAAGCCTCTAGAGTATAAAGCCTACTCTGTTCCCTGCATTGACGAGCAACACAGAGGGAAACCGAGGCTCTGTGCTGCGCATGTCTGGGGGTGAGAGCAGAACCAGAGACCTCGGGGCACTCTGTCTGCGAGCTCAGGGACGGTGATGCCCCACAGAATCACCCGTCACGTCGCCCTTCCGTGAGAAGAGAGAATCCCGCTGTACGCTTAAGGGGAGGAGAACAGCTCTGAGAGATGCCAGACGTGGGTCTGCTGGGGTGCAGCTTGCTCCCTGTGCCCTGGGCGAAGGCGTCCTCTGGGGTGCACACTCAGACCCTTCTGGAAGGTCATTCTCCTTGCTCTCCACTCACAGGTCCTGGAGCTGATCACCCAGCAGCTTGAAAGATGCAGACTCCCAGGCCATTCCAGGGTCTTCAGACGCCCGCGGATTCACTCTGCAGGGCTCCCCGGAACAGCAGAGCACCTGTGCGTGCACAGCCCCCGCCCCGGCTCTCCGGCCACCCCACCAATCCCTAGCCTCCCCGACCTCCGCTGCTGTCCCTTCATGGCTGCCCAGGAAATCTCACCTTACACACCGAGCAAGGACTCAAGTTAACTGATGGCTTTATTTTCTGCTCAAACCACGCGGAGTCTCGAAAGCACCTGAACTCCAATCACGGCCCCATCTATATGCCGCTGCTCTTCTCCAGCCAGAAACCGAGCACTACTGCGATTCTCACACAGTTCACGTTTATTCAGCTCTGACCACATCCCCAGGCCCAGGGCACAGCGCTGCGCCCCCCGGACCCTCCTTCTGAGGCCCCGCCCCTGGCACCTCGCTCAGAATTCCCTCCCCTGCCCCTCGCGGGGCCAGAATCTCCCAGTTCTAGTCCTCTGAAAACACTTGCTATTTCTGTGTGTGGTTTTTTTTTTGAACAATGAATTTGCTGTGTCTACAATTTTTAATTAACTGTGTTCTTTCCCCAGCATTTTGAGGACATTTCCCACTGTCTTCTGGTTCCATTTTTGTGACTGTGAAAACCGCTGTCAGTCAGTTCTACTATTTTTCCTTTGTGGTGTTTCTCTGACTGCTCTTAAGATCTTCTCTTTAATTACTGGTCTGTGACTTCACTCATCTGGGGCCTGATGGAGAGATACACTTATATCATATCATATCATATCATATCATATCATATTATAATTTTCCAGTGACCCTGCATTGAAAATACTGGACTCCCATGATTTCATAAGACTTTGAAGAAAATACTATGGGGTCCCTGGCTGGCTCAGTCCTTACACGTCTGCCTTCAGCTCAGGTCATGATCCTGGGGTCCCAGGATCGAGCCCCGCATCAGGCTCCCTGCTCAGCGGGAAGCTTGCTTCTCCCTCTCTCACTCCCCCTGCTTGTGTTCCCTCTCTCACTGTCACTATGTTCCTGTCAAATAAATAAATAATCTTAAAACAAGAAAAAAAAGAAAATACTAGCTGTTATCTAATTAGTACGAGATAATATCAGTATTATCTCCCCCAATTCTTGTCTGCGTTCTGTCAGTCACGGCCTTCTGGTTCTCAGCACATTTGCGTGATTCTGAATTCCCATGGCGAGTCTCTTCTTTCCATAGTTTCTGGCCCTGTGTCTCCCATGAACAATTGTGTAACTTCTTGGGTCCTTATTCCAGGTTACTAAATTTTCTTTACTGCTTAATTCCCTTGCTGGGTTTTAAATATTCAGCATTTTAAAAATCTCTTAAAGTCCAATTAAGCTAGTTTTCAAGCTTGCGTTGTCATTCTTACTTTTTTTCCAATTTTTTTTTTAAGATTTTATTTATTTGACAGAGAGAAACACAGCCAGAAAGAGAACACAAGTAGGGGGAGTGAAAGAGGGAGAAGCAGGCTTCCCGCCGAGCAGGGAGCCGGATGTGGGGCTCGATCCCGGGTCTCCAGGATCATGGCCTGAGCCGAAGGCAGACGCTTAACCAACTGAGCCACCCAGGCGCCCCCCCTCCTTTTTTTTTCAATTTCTTGCTCCTACATTCACTACTTCTCCCCTTATTTTTTACTATTTTAAATAGTAAAACACAGTAAGTTTCACCACGATAATTCCAACATCTGCAAGCTTTGCAAACATACTTCTCTGATGGTTTTCATTTGTGAGTTCCCACCCCTGACGTCTTCTCCTTCATGCAGTCTATCATGTCTGTGTTCCTAGTATAAGCTTGTATTTGGTGGAGGCCACAGTGAGAACCCTCAGAGGCCCCGATGGAAGGCCCGCCGCCCCAGAGAGCGCACGTGTGTATTCCCTACAGGCAAGTGGGAACACCACTAACCTGAAAGGACTTCTAAGCAGATTTTTGACTTGGGGTTTTTTGGACCATCTCTCATCGTGTGAATTCCAGCTACCAACTCATGTGCAAGCGATGTGGTCGCTGCAGATTTCTCGTATTCTTTCTTGCAAGAATGACCGTTTTTTTTCTAGTGAATTCTTCTAAGAGAAGTACGTGGCCTTTGTAATTCCTGGCTCCTATCAAGCTGGCCCTAGGGGTGGGGGCTGCGCTCTGTCTCGGTGCTCAGGGTCACCGGGGCTGCCCAGTGCTGCCCAGCAGTTGTAGCCTCAAAGTTGGCTCGTTTCTCAGATCTCCTGCTTCCTTTGGTGTCTGCTTCTGAGGATTTTCTTTACTTCTTTGCCAATCCAGAGACGGGCATAGGAAGAGCTGCTGATTTATCTGTTGTCCCACGTGGTCGGTGGCATTCAAGTTCCGAATGGCCAGACACGCGGGTGTGCGCGCGTCCTCATCCACGTGGACCCATGCACACTTTCGTCCTCATGCGTGTGGACCCGTGCGCACTCGTCCTCAACCGCGTGGACCCGTGTGCGCTCGTCCTCATCCGCGTGGATCCGTGCACGCGCTCGTCCTCATCCGCGTGGATCCTTGCACGCGCTCGTCCTCATCCGCGTGGACCCTTGCACGCGCTCGTCCTCATCCGCGTGGACCCTTGCACGCTCTCGTCCTCATCCGCGTGAAGCCGTGCGCGCTCGTCCTCATCCGCGTGGACCCTTGCACGCGCTCGTCCTCATCCGCGTGGATCCGTGCACGCGCTCGTCCTCATCCGCGTGGATCCTTGCACGCGCTCGTCCTCATCCGCGTGGACCCTTGCACGCTCTCGTCCTCATCCGCGTGAAGCCGTGCGCGCTCGTCCTCATCCGCGTGGACCCTTGCACGCGCTCGTCCTCATCCGCGTGGACCCGTGCGCGCTCGTCCTCAGTCCGCGTGAACCCGTGCCCGCTGGTCTTCATTCTGCGTGGACCCAGCGGCGCCGGGCCTGGTTCCATGTGGACCCGTGCATTCTTGTCATTGCGTGTGAACTTAAGCAGCCTGAGACGTCTCATCTTGGGCAGCTGGACCGCGAGCCTCCCAGGTGGCGGGGACCCTCGTTGTCTGGAGCTGTCTGAGGCTCCGTGTGGTGCCCCACATCTCATCCAGAAACGTTAGTGTTCATTTTTTCTTCACTCTTACACACCACCATGCACATAAGATGGAGCCCCGGAGTCTGGTCTACTCGGGGAAACAGTAGCAGTATGTTGGGATTGCTACAAAGGTGCATTAGTGCCGGGAAAACAAAGCCACAGAGCAGAGCTGGGATGGCCCGGCAAGAACTCCGCTGGGTTGTCATGCCAGGGAATCAGGGATGGGGCACCACCTCAGAGAGGCCTCTGCGCCTCGCTGGCCACACCATCGGCTCCCCACCCCCCATGCGGTCATTGAGTGGACAGGAAAGGAAGATCCTATCTTGCCCCAGAGGCGATGTGGTTCAATGGGGAAAGCCGTGGGCTCTAGAGTCGCAGAATCAGGATTCAAGACCTGTCCCTGCCACTTAACGAGCTCTGTGACCTGCCCACCTGCGTTACAGCACGGGGCCGCCCCACATTCACCCCGCCTTCTCCCCGCGTGGACCGTCATCTGGGCCTACATGCAACACCCACGCGCCAGGGCCAGGGTCCCAGTGAGCCCTGTCTTGGTGCCTGGTTCTTGTCTCTAGTTTCCCCTCCTGCTGTCCAGGGATGATGTCCCTCCACTATGGGGGACACCTCTGTTGTGTCTTAGGATTTGAGTTCTGGGTAGCCTGAGTTCAGACAGTGGCCTGTTTCCTCTTTGGAATTTAGAGTTTCTGCCATATAAGAAAGTTATCGTAGTAAATACATTATTTCTTAAACCACTGCTTTGTACATGGTGCAAATAGAGCTCTAGGAGTTAGCTTTTATTAAACATGTCGCCCTTCCCTTCAGTTTTATTTTTATTTAGTGTTATAGTATTTGGAACACTTGTAAATCCACTACTCAAAACAAAAAAATAAGATCTCGACAAAAAAGTCCACATTTAACCTATAGCGTCGTCATTCCCTCCTTGCCTTCGTCCACCTGAAGGAAACATCAATCCTGAATTTATCACTGTTTCATTTTCCAGTTTACATATTTTCCCTAAATTGATATGTTTTGCTTTCATTATTTTTAACGTCATAAAATTGGTCTTTTCCAGCATGTAACTTTCTGGGACTTAATGGTTCCCTCGCGATCACCCGGCCGAGATGCAGACATAGCGGGCAGTCCCACTGTGTGTCCTCCCGCGGCTGTCAGAGCTGCCTTGCTGTGAGCCTTCCCCGCAGCTCACGCATCCTGTCACCACTGACAGGCCTGCGGCTCATTTGCAGTTTCGCGACAGTCAGCAGTGCTGCTGCGAGCGTGCTAATGTGTGTCCAGGTGTTCCCAGGCAAGACGTCCCCGCAGGTATTTATCTAGGAGGCAAACGTGTGCGGAGGGAGGCATATGAATGTTTGACTTCAGGAGATAATGCCAAACTGTTCTCCAAAATAATTATACTAATTAATACTCTGCCAGCAATATTCAGGACATCCTGGGGCCCAGCTCCTTCCATACCTGCTCGTGCCTTTCCTTGGTGTGGAGCATCGTCCCGTGTGTTTATCACCCTTTCGCGTCCTGGAAGACGGGCAGGACCCTGCTCCCTGCATCTCTCTGCAGACAAGAAGGCTCTGATGACCGGGAGACAGCGCACCGTGCAAACAAAAAGTGCTTTTAGTGTGGTTCTGAGCAACACCCAAAAGGAGAGTGCATGGAAGTTTGCACCAAGCCCTGTGCAAAGACCTAGTGCTTCCCCGGCCCCCCACAGTGCCGCGACCCAGTTCACATGCTGCCCACGTACGGGAGCTCTGAAGGCATCCCCGGGATGTAAGACGGGCCCTCAGGCAGTGTGTGCATGATCTGACTGGTGAGGATGGCCGCAGGTTCCAGGCCTACCAAGCTGCGATCAAGCCTCTGAACACCTCCCGGCCTCAGTTTCCCCTCTCTACAGGTTGTCTCTGCTCTCCCTGCTGCTGAGGGAACCAGAGGAGCTCATGGAGGACGGCGTGCTTCGTGATCCGTAACTCCCGCCCCCAACACCACTCCTCCTTTGACATCAACTGAACAGAATGGTGGGCACGGTGCCGTTACACGTTTGCAGGGCGCTTTGTAAGAACAGGTTTGGGTCAGTGGAGGCAGCACGGGCTGGGGGGCTGCTGTGGACCCCTTGCCCTGACGCCCAGTGACCCTCTGGACGTGAAGCATGGGGCCCCGGGACACGTCTGCGGGCTGTACCCGTGCAGCAAGAATGGAACGTGGTGTCCTCGAGGCCTGGCAGGGGCTCAGTGCTCTTTCTCTGGAGCAAAAACCTGATTTCCCTCCTCGTGGCTGGCAGCACAACACAGACCCTTCATAGCCATAAATATCGAATTAAGTTTGTTCTCTGCATTTATCACAAAACTTCTGATTTAGGCATGTTGCTGTGTGAGTCGGTGTTTCATCTCCAGCACGTACGGACTATCCATATTCTAGCGCCTCGAGGCCAATGTACAGGTGATCTAACTTCATAACCAAATAACATATTGATTAATGCAAAGAAAACAATCTTTCTCAGAACAGGTTCTTATTTCATTGGGGTAGATGACCAGGGTGCGTGGGATTTCCTGTTAGGCTGGCAGAGAAGGGGACCAGCAGGAGGAAAAGGGTGTCTCTTACCACAGATTCTCAGGTGAGAGCCCTGCAGGACAGATGGTGGACACAGGACGTACAGACAGTCCAGGGGCTTCCATCAGCACTAGGTCTCTGGTCTTGACCTCATGGTCCTCAAATCCAGGGCCCCCCGACGAGCCACGATGCAGAAGAACCACTTACGAACCGAGACGGTTGCTCCAGGAAACTCTCTCAGGCCACCTCTAGGGGACGCAACCCGAAAGTCAGCCTTCTGTGGCCACACGGAGACAGCAAGAAAGAGCGGCTCTGTGAAGGGCATCCTGACCGTGTTCAGTTTCTTCCCATCACCACGTGTGGAGAGTTCTCAGGGAATGCACAGCTAGACATGGACCCCTCCACACACGCCAACTGTCTCACTGGCTTAGTCCTTAGCTTTTGGGATCAGGAGGCTGGGAGAGGCCAGGAAAGGTGTTAGGGTCCTATTAACCCCGCAGTTAATTAAGAGGCATTCCCTATTTTAGCAACAAGGCTGTCACGGCTCAGAATTAATGGTCACATAAATGTAAAGGCAGCAGGCAGCTGTTTAATAAGCGAGGTGTAGATGAGCGTGTCACTCCTGGCCAGAGCACTTGACTTCTTTGGCAGCTGAACGGGTCCAGACACCTGGCAAAGCTTCGTCAGGAAGACATTCCAGCTCTCAGTAACCGCAGGAACCGACGGAAGCATGCGCTGCAGTTTAAGGCAGCGCTAAGTCATGGCATATGGCCTCTCCCGCAGGCGGAAGGAGTCAGGGGCAGGAGAGTGCAGCATTACTGAGTGAACGGGGAGTGAGCCAGCCCGCAAGGCCTGCCCCCGATGGGGTGGGGTCCCTGCAGACCCTGCACGGTGGGTACCAGGGAAGCCTGCCCATGCACACGAGCACGGCTCTGAACCAGAAAGGACACCACCCAGGTGAGTGTCCTGCTAGGTGAGGGTGCTCGGCACATCATGGGTCTGAGTCCTCAGGTTCACCGGGCAGGAAGTGAAAATAAGTCTTGGACCCAGTGAGGACTGCGTCTGAAATGGGGGAAAGCAGAGGGATCTGGATACACCAGAAGCCGGTGGGATTCAGAGCATTGGAACAAAAGATGAGGCACGGCCATGAGGCAGGAGAGTGAAAGTAGGGATCTGGGGCCCATGGTTGGACTTCATCTGCTCCGATGCTTTAGTGAGGTGACATGGAGGGGGGGTGGAAGGGAAAGATGGAACCCAGTCCTGTCTGCTCTTCAAAGGGAAGAACCCACCCAACCATGCCCAGACCAAGAATGAATTCCAAGCACAGAGAGGGCATGGCCCTCATTCAGGAACCATAGCCTGTTCCCCGCCGTTCACAGCCTTCCGGGCATCTGCATCCCCACCCGAAGGCAGGTCTGCACTGTCCTGGGGACAGCTCCTCCAGAACTCTCCCCAGCATCAGTCTGCTGCCTGCCTGGCCCCACATCCCTGTCCCTCTTCATGATGTCTCCCCTGGTCTCCTTGAACATGAATCTTGCCTCTTGTAAAACTTTCTCTCAGGAAGAGGAAAAGAGACAGCAACATTGGAGAAAGATAACGCTCGCTGGGTTTGAAAAGAGATGTTCTTAGATTCTGGTGCTGACAGTTCAACAGTCAAAAGGAAGGAAACCTGAACTCAGCAGGCGAGGAGGCTTTCATCTTAGGGGAGAGGGGCTGGTTTAGCAAGGGTGGTGAATGGCTCCCCATGGAGAGCTGGACAACTGGATCTGACCCATCACACACATCTGGGAACGAGCCTGGGAGAGCCTACAAGTGAGTCCTGATGACAGATCTACCCAGATCCTGTGTAGCCTGGCTGGGAGGGAGTGCCTGCTGGAGGGGAAGAGAATTCCCGGTGGGCCACGAACCAAAGGGGAGCACAATAACAGAACTTCTACTGTCTCAGCTCAGTTCTCCTCACCTGGAAGCCCAGGCCAGGCCTGAGGAGCCATGTGCAGCTTTGCCCAAACTGAGCAGGGTCTGAGCTCCCTGGCAGTTAGAGACAAGTGCGCACTGCTGCTGTCGGCCTTGGTCATCCCTCCCAAGTAGGGCACAACGCCATCCACCCACGGAAGGTAAGACAGGCCTAGTTCTGTGAGAGTCTGGTTGTCTCTCTCTTTCCTTGTACCTTGAATCACCTAGGAGGGTATCTCACTGAAACTCTACACCCCTTAATTACAGTTCAGGGACTTGCTCAGGACTTTTCTGATGGTCTGTTTTAACCTTAAGCAACAAACTGAAGGCAGACATCTCTACCTTCCCAATCATATTAAAGACCTGCTGCTGCCAATCATACACGAAGATGGAACCTACTTCTCACCCGTTGGCATTGCCACCGGCGTCCCTCCCTCCACTTCCCACCTCTGCTGAAATGAACAAAAGCCTTCACCCCGCGTAGGGGTCAATGCAAACCATGAATCCCATCTTCCCAAACCGCTTCCCAGAGACTGTCTTAATACTGGCTCTTTTATCACTAAATGACTCTCTCACGTCATCCTGCTCAGCATATAAAGTAGCATCTTTCCCATCTTTGGAAGAATAGACACAGAGAGTAAACAAATAACAAAACTACAAATCTTCCCCTCCATCAGCTGGTCCTTGTCACTGACTGTGGTGGAAGTTTCTCCGCCATCAGGATGGAATCCCGCCTCTGCAGCTGGGTATGCGATTTGCTCACATCCTCATCTGGCTGAAGTCAGGTATCGGCCCCCCTGCCGTTCTGCGCTCTTGCCCCACCTGGAATCCCATAAACAGAGGGTGCTTGTTGCCCGGAGTCCTCTGCCGTCCCAGGAAGGAGCTCCCAGGCACACACAGTCTGGGATCGCCCTTTGATTCCTGAAGGCAGTACCTGGACTGAAGAGCGATTGACTGGCTCACTAGGTAACATACATCAAGGAGCTCACGCACCAGAATAATGGATTAGATGATCTCTGGCACAAGTTGATTAAAACCCCAGGGAACTGTACAAAAACCTTAACAATTTTTGTGGGTAAAATAATTATAGGCCAATTTTAGTAGCTCATAGTTTAGTCACAGAATGATTTTTAAGCTGACAAGTAAAGGAAGTGATTAAGACTCTCATAACCATAGCACTTCATTCCTAGCTTTTGCCTAGACCCAAAATATAACATTTTCAGCATTCTTTCTTAAAAATCCAGAATCAGTGTTACTTAATCAGATCTTGAGTAAAAATCTATTAGAGGGTAATGAGATCTTAGATTACCCAAACTCACTTGCTCGCAGATGATAATCACAAAATTTAGGCTAAAAATATTTCTTGAAGAATCTAACTCTTTGCAGGAATGGAAAAAGAGGTAAAGCAAGCATAATGTGGAGGGAAACCTATGATTGAACCCTGGACTGCAGTGGGTGAAGTTTGTGATTTTGTGGGTTTTGACTGAGGAAACACGATAGTTCGTGGGAGCAGGGGTGGCAGAGGGACCGTGAAACTCATGAAACCGTGAACAGAACTTGAACTGGCACAGTCGCCACAAAATCACGGGGGAACCACAGGCAGGGAAGGAGCCCTAGGTAAGTGTGAACCCCTGCGTCCGAAGCCCTGGCTTCCCACCAAGCTGACTTCACCTCTGCATATGGAGGTGTAGGGATTGGCAGAAAAGAGAGATTAAGAACTGAAATAACAGAGTTGAGATTTTTCTTTATATTATTTAATTAATTTATTTATTTGACACAGAGAGAGATCACAAGTAGGCAGAGAGACAGGAGGAAGGCAGACAGAGAGGAGGAAGCAGGCTCCCCGCCAAGCAGAGAGCCCGATGTGGGGCTCGATTCCAGGACCCTGAGATCATGACCTGAGCCGAAGGCAGAGGCTTTAACCCACTGAGCCACCCAGGCGCCTCAGAGTTTAGATTTAAGCTCTTTCCCACCATAGGGTATCAGAGATTGTGGTTTGATCCCAAGGAAGTTTAATTTTCCACTACAACAAAGTAACTACCTCTTCAGAGTTAATGTTATAAAGGTCAGGGACCCTAGAAAATAACAGATGTCCAGCATGTAACCATAATAGTAATGACACAAAAACTGTGACCCAACCTCAAGAGAGAAAAGGGTCCATAGAAATTGACATGGAGATGCTCCCATGTTGTGATTAGCAGACAATCACTTTGAACATGGTGACACATTTGAAGACTTGAAGGAAAATATATATGCAATGTTTAAAGAGAAAACCTCAGCACCCATATAGACATTATTTTAAAAAGTGGAAAAAGAAGAGCTGAAGAAGTACAGAAATTAAATAAAAAGCTTACCAGGAAGGCATAAGATTGGAGAGTAAAAGGGGCATACTTAAAGCTAGATGGGCATAAGTAACCCAATCTGAAGAATAAAACAAAAGAGATTACAATATAAAACAAAGAGAAAACAAAACAAAGTATAAAACAGAATCTCAGGACACCTGGCTGGCTCAGTCATTAAGTGTCTGCCTTTGGCTGGGGTTAGGATCCCAGAGTCCTAGGATCAAGCCCTGCATCAGGCTCCCTGCTCAGTGGGAAGCCTGCTTCTCCCTCTCTCACTTCCTTTGCTGTGTTCCCTCTCTGGCTGTGTTTCTCTTTGTCAGATAGATAGATAGATAGATAGATAGATAGATAATCTTTAAAAAAAAGAAAGACAGAATCTTAAGGACGTGTATGGAAATATCAAGCACACTAGCATATATATTATTAAAGTTCTAAAAAAAGAAAGAGAATGAAGTAGAAAAACAATTTGAAGAAGTAATAGCCAAAAATTTCCCAAAAGTTAGTGAAAAACCCTGATTTATAGATCCATGAAGATCAAGAAATGCTAAGGCAGGGTAAATATAACCCATCAATCAATCACCATACCTGGCACAACATGGTCAAATTGCTCCAATCCAAAGATAAAGAGAAAACTGGTAAAAGCCTCCAAAGAAATACAACATACCAGGTGTAAAAGAAACAATTATACAGATGGCGATGGACTTCCCACCAGAAATAATGAAGCTGAGAAGGGCAGTAGGATGTGCAAAGGAATAAAAATTTCTTTCCAGAATTCCATATCTGGTGAAATGACCCTTCAAACATACTAGTAAAATGAAGACCTTTTAGGTAAATAAACTAAGAGAAGTTGTCAGCAGCAGTATGCTAAAGAAAGTCTTTAGGATGAAGGAAAATGAGCAGAAACCATGACAAAGAACAGTGGATACGGCGACTGTGTGGATAAAGGTGACTCACGGCAATCAAAGCAGGAGCACGTTATGGCGGGGGCTCGTCCGGGAATAGAGGCGGGTCAAGAGAGCCCTGGCTGCCAGGTTCTTGGGTGTTAGGGAGCAGCAGTACATTCTAACTACTGTGACAATTAAAGACACATTATAATCTGAAAAGCAGCTGCTGAGCGACCGTGCACAATAGGGATCAGGCTACCAAGTCCCCAGAGAAATCAAATGAAATAAACTATATTCCATGAATCCAAAAGCAGGCAGGAAAAGAGAAGTGGAGGACAGAAAGAGATGAGGAAATTAGGAAACAACCAGCAAGATGCATGCCTACATCTAACGTATCAATCCCGACATCAAGTCTAAATAAACACTTTTCCTAAAAGGAAGATCGTCAGGCTCTGTTTTAAAAGCAAGACCCAACCAGATGTCCATGGGGGAAAAGATGCATGTTAAAAACAAAGGCAACATTAGGATAAAAACAAGTGAAGGAAGACTGTGGTGCTCGCATTCCTTTCTATAACAGAATCCTATTGCCCCAAAGAGAGGGAACACGCTTCGTTTTTCCATCCCTTATTGGTGGACGCCTGGGATGTTTCCACCTTTTGGCCATTGTGGGTAATGCCGCTGTGGACTTGGGCGCACACGCCGGTGCTCGAATCCATTTTTGATTCTTTCAGGGATTCACCTAGTATTCCAGTTATATGAAGTATCAGGGCTAGGCACATGTATACAGTCAGAAAGGAGACTAGAGGTTATCTGTGGCCAGCGGGAGCGGAGTTATTGTTTAATGGGTACACAGTTTTACTTTGAGGCAATGAAAAATCTTGGAAGTAGTGGTGATTCACATTGTGAATATAATCGGTAGTTCCGAATTTTGAATGCTTGAAAATGGTGAAAATGGAAGACTTTATGTATATATTTTACCACAATAAAAAAGTAAATATATTTGTGTGTTTATGCATAATTTATACATATAAATTATATATGTGTACATTATAAATTATATATAATGCAAATACTAATCGTAAGAAAGCGGAAGGGGCTATATCATCAGTATTATGCAAATTTGATCTTAGAAGAACAACTGAAAGTCAAATAATATCTCATGATAAAAAGATTAATGCACCAAGAAGGCTTAGCGATTACAAACGCCCGTGCCTCGTGATGCACTCCAAGATTCATGCTGCGAAAACTGGCAGAGCTCAGGAGAGAAACACAAATCATAGCCCGCGGCCGGCGGCCAACCCAGGCCACAGGGATTTTAGGGACTGAGACGTCTGGAACAACACCCATTACGATGACTGACACATAGTAGGTTCTCTGTCAATACTTATTCTGTTTCTTCTCTGATACCTCATTAGAAACATTTTCCACCAGGCACCTTAAATCTCCCCTAAGCGTCTGAGCACTGCATCTGGAGTTTCCCAGGGGTGATGCGAGGCGGACGCAGGCTCTGGTCACACGGGGCTGGGACCACAAATGTGCTTGGACAGGCTGTGGAAGAGTGCTAACTGGAAGTGACCCCCAGCTTTTAGTATCCCAGGCCATTTTCCTTCCCAGGTGCTGAATCGCGAGCTTGGGAACCTGGGCGGCGTCGCCCGATTCCTCAGTAAAACACACTCCCCGTCCTTCTACCAGGTGGGACAGATGAACGTGCATTTGTGATTAGAACAGGGAAACTGTTTCATTTCTGCTGTTTTGTTCTCATTTAAAAATTTAACAAATGGGATGCTGAATAGAATCCTCATACCCTCGGAGCACCAATCATTGACTTGACTCATCTGTTTCTCCCTTCAGCCCTTTGTGGGAGCTACGTTGTTGGCATTCTAGAGCCTGGTGGGGAGCTGAGGGATTCGCGGACAGTGTTTCCTCCCGGGCCGTGTCCGCACAGGGCACCTGCCAGAGGCTGAGCTGGGCCCTCAGAGAGAGCCCCCTCCTTTCCTGCAGCCCGAACCCCCACTCATGGCAGAGGTTCTGCAGGCTTGGGGCTCACCCCAGCTGCGGAGGGGTAAACTCTTCGTCTCTAACTAAGGTCTAGACTCCACGAGTTCCCTTCTGCCCTTCTGCCTCCTCTCACATAGGCTTGGGGCCCCGGTGGCCTTGGCCCTCATGTCCCGCCACCTTCTGCAGCCGGAGGGCGCAGGTGCTGACTGCATTGAACTTTGACCCCAGAAGATAGGTCTGCCTCACGCACCCCCAAGCCCCCGAACTTGGCTTAATTTGGAAATAGGAAATTTGGAAATTGCTAATGAAATTGAGGGTCTCAGGATGCTATCAGCCTGCATTAGGGATGGTCCCCTCACCCAAAGACTGGTGGTGTCCCCATAAGAGATAGGAGAGAGAAAGCCAAGGTAGGGGTGGGTGAAGACAGAGCAGTGACTGCAGGGATGTGTCCACAACCCAAGGGACGTCAAGGATGGCTGGGGCCATCAGAAGCTGGGGACATACATGGAACCGGTTTGCTCAGAGCGTCCAGAAGAAACCAACCATGCTGACCCCTTGCTTTCAGACTTCTGTCCCCCAGAGCTGTGGGATGATGCATTTCTGCAGGGTTCAGCCCCCCGATGGGTAGCACTTTGCTACAGCAGCCCCAGGAGACTGATGCGGTGCCGCTGTTAGGGCCTGCTTAGCCTGAAGGCCGGCAGAACAGGCTCTGAAACTTCCTGGCGACTTAGGCCTCTGCATATCTAAGACCCCCTGGTGATTGATGCCTTTACAAGGCCTGTGTTAACCAAGTGGAGGCAGATGGGTCAAGGAACCATCTGTGCATCTTGCTTCCTTGCCCCAGTACCGGAAATGTGTGAGCAGTCCAGGAATTGGGGAGGGGGCTAACGATGTTATCTCACCCTGGCAGGACTCTTGCTTGCTGTTTAAAACGTATATAAACCCCTAGACCCTTGCATTTGGGATCCTTGCTGAAACCCGCTGTGCCGGGCAGATGCTTGGACCCTAGCTAGCTGGAAATAAACCTCACGGTGTGATTTGCATTATCCTGAGCGTCCTTGGTTTCTCTTTGGGGAGGCGGTCGACATCGGACTTTAACACCATGACCGCCCGGTGGACAGGGGTTCCAGCTGTGGCCCTGCCCAGGACCCCTCCTTGGCAGCCGTCCTCCAGCCACAGAGCAGTCACGGCTCTCGTTTCTGTGCTCGCCCTCCACGTTCTGTACTAGGCTCACTTCCTCGTCCACAGACGCCCATGGTCATGAACAGACTGAAGACCAGGGGACAGAGCCACCGAGCTGTCCCTCTCCGTCACTGCCCCCAGCACAGCTGTTCAGGCCGGCCGCCCGGCTGGATGGACAGGACCGGGCCGCAGGTACCATGGACCGCGGGGACCCATCACTGGACTCCTGCAGACACCTTTGCTGCTTCCCTCGGGGCAGGGAGGATGTGCCGGCAGCATCTTGGTGATGGCCGACCTGGTGTGCTGGCCCTCAGTGCCGGCCCTGGTTTCATGACTGTCCAGGTCATTCATTTCCTTGAGTTCTGGGAATGGGGTCTCTGACATAGTCAGTCCTTCCTCAGTGACCCAGGAGGTCCCCATCTGCATAAACATCGTGGAATGTACTTCTAGAATCCAACAACCAGAAGTGGTGATAAACCACGTTGGTCCTCCTTTAGAGACAGGAGCTGGGTGTGTGGCAAGTTGCTTGGAGAAGCAGGAAGGAGACTCGGCCCAGGGGCACCATAGGCACGGCCCAGGGTCCACCCAGCCTCCGAAATCAGGCCCAGCCCTGCCAATAGCTCTGCTGTCAGACGCGTAGCCTGACCTCCGGGGCCCCTCCCACAGCAGAGAGAGTGCGCATCCCAGTACCGTCAAAGGCCATGGCTAGAGGACTGCCCGCGGTGGGGGAGGGGGGGCGAGGGAAGCGGGCAGTGGTAAGCAGGACATGTCGGTGACTCCCAGAGGAGAAGGGTGTCTGAGAAGGGGACTGGGACCTGCCCTGGCCCTTCTCCCACCTCCAGCAGGGACAAGGAACGTCCAGGTATGCCTGGCTTCTAAAACAGGAAGACTCCCTGTTCAGTTTCCATCTTCAGGAGGGGTCACCCTAGTTAACCACGGCTGCTGGGTCCTCCAGCACTCCTGCAGTTCAGCAAGGATCGCTAGCTCTCTACCTCCCGGGCTCCTGGCCTTGAAGACGGGAAGCGCGACCTTAGCTTGCGTTGACCAATGAGGTGTGATCGGCAGTGACATATGTCCCCTCTGGGCAGGGTTAAGAGCCAGGGGCCAATCTGGCACGCTCCCCTTTCCCGGTCTCAACAGCTGGGAAACAGGAGGGTAGGACCTTCCTCAGCCGAGACAGCACAGAGCAGAGGCCCCATCTGATCGCTCGCGGTTCTGGGAGACGGGGACATACAGGTGCTCTTTTGAGCCAGTGAGATCTGTCGACGGCCCTGGGTGACAGCGTCACCTCCCACTCATGACAGATGCAGTAGCGAATACCGGTTCTTGAAGAGCTGTCCTGGGGGTGGTCAGTCAGGAGCTCCAGCAAGACTGCTCAGGCTGGTGTGAAACAGCAGATTAATTTCTATGTGAGAGCAACTTTGAGGTTCAAGGGAGAGCATGATTAATGGGCATTTAGAAGGAATAAAAGATATTTCCCCAAACCAACTGGAATTGGAACGAAGAAGCACCTTCAGGGGTTCTGTAAAGTGTGGGTCGCTCTCCCCTTGGACCGACTTGTAGACAGTCATAGGGAAAGGGAAAGAACCCTCTTTACGGCATAGAATAATTTGCTGAGCAGCTGAACTCGAACGCCCCCTATTTACAAGGCCATTAAATCCAGGAATAGAATTGACAAAATAATAAAACTGTTGGCTCAGGTCATCAGAACGAACATCACTTTTTTAAACCATCAGCTACACTACTGTGGAGCCCAGTGTCCCCGACATGGGGCCATGGGCGGGGACAGTATCGTTTGCCTTTTTCTCGGCCACTGAAAACACTAAATATAAAAATGTCTTCAGCACCTTGCTTAAGCACAAAATACACTCCAAATTCACCCTGTGCCCTCCACCCCAAATGTCATGGGCTTCATTAGGAAGAAAGACAAGTTAAGATCAAAGGAAGGGGACCACACGGGCCCCCTGTTAACGCCCATCAGCTAGCTGTGGGGAAGGAGTCCCAGGGGAGCCCCACCTCTCCCCGCCCCCCTATACTGTGCTCACCTGGAGGTGCCCCTCAATTTGCTCATCCGTAAAGGATTGGAAATGAGCACCAGTAAGAGAAGGACACAGACTGAACCGGGCCGTGGGCTTCCCAGCTTTTCCGGGGCCTGAAGAATCATGCATATGCTATTTCCCAGGACAGTCTCCCTCTCTGGGCATCAAATGCATAGCATTGATCTTTGTTCATATATATACACACACACTCACACAGCTGTACCCGCAGAGTTGGCTGTAGACACCCAGACACATATACTGTCCGGACCTTGCGTGATCCGCCCCTCCCGCCATGCCCAAGCCACAGGAAAAATTTGGTGGAGGTACCTGTGAATGTGAATGAAAGCCCCTCTGGGCTTTCCCCGCCTGGAATCCAGAAAGCCATGTACCCTGTGGGTCAGGGCAATATGTCCTTTGTGTGCTTATTCAAGACATATAGTTCTATTCAATTCTCCTCCCGGTAATCATATCTCTGTATCTCTTATCTCTATTCCTTGATTCCTGTGCCTCAATGGTCTCAACTTCTGTGAGTTTAAGCAACCACTCTGTACCCTGCAGTAACTATACTAATCCTGTCTCTAGGGCGGGTGCAAAAGCAGTTAAAGATTTAACTGCACCACCCAACTTCCTCACTTTTAAATAATAAAAGACTGGGGCCCTTGTCAGTCAGGAGAGACAAAGGCAAACAGCAAGAGAGCCTGCAGAGAGAGACGGAGAGAAAAAGGCAGAGAGCCTGCAAGGAGGCCGGAAGAGAGCCTTAGAGGAGTGAGCAGGAGAGCTGGAAAACAGCGAGACAGCCTGCAAAGAGAGACAGAAACAGAGACGCAAAGCAAGCAGCAGAAAGAGAAGCAGACAGAGAGTAGAGAGACAGAAGAGGAGAGAGAAGTAGAGCAAGAGGGCCAAAGCCAGAGCTAGAGAGCTAGAGCAAGAGAGCCAGAGCTAGAAATCCAGAGCGTGAGGCTGAGCCTGCTTCATAGGTCTCTCCTGACTGACCTCGGGTCTGTCAGCTTGCATCAGATTTCCGTGTCCGTGTCATTATTTCGCCCGCCAGACATCCCGCGGTTCGGGACCCACAGCTCTGCCGAGGCTGGCTTCCCTGGCGGCGACGTCAATATACAAACACACATTCAGAATACATGTGCATGTGAGAAACTTGTAACCTGTAACGCCAGGCTGAGAAACTTATGGCCTGTAACGGCAAGATTCATGCCATCTCGCTTCTGTCAAGCTGCTTGCTTCAGTTATCTCACTTCTGTGAAATCGCTTACTTCACCATTGCTGGGCCACCCCCTCCCCTGTTCATGTCCTTGAAACTCTGGGAGGCCCCCAGATACTGCAGACTGCCCCTGTTTGTACCAGCCTATAAAAAGCTGAAAAATTTGCTGTTCGGGGTCTCTGAGCGTGACCGGTAAGGTCCGCATGGAGACCCTGGTTCAAACCTGACAATAAACGACCCTTGCCGCCTGGCTTTGACTCAGGTCTCTGGTGGTCTTTTTCAGGGGTCTCACGACTTGGGCACAACACATGCCGTTGTGTCTATGCAGGAAGCACACAGTTGTATGGTACTTCATGTGCACATATAATAAGGAGCAGGGATCTTCCCACGAAACACAGCTTCGGCTGCTTCTAACGCACACGCTGATACGCCCCTCGAGGGCTCTGGCCTCCGGGCGTGTGCTCATTCCCAGCCACAGCATACTGCACAGCAGGCGCACAGAGAGGTATTTAACACATCCCTAATTTTGGTTTCTATGGCTCTGCTGAGGTCTCCCACGAAGTACCAGGCAATCCTGGGATTTCACATCTTTTCTGTTTATACCAACAGAATCATTCCTTTTATGCAAGCTTGGATCTTTCCTGACCAAGTTGGATGAGCCATTCCGGGCCACTCTGATCGGTGCTAGAACACCCCCTTTGTCTCCTTGTAGGCATAATTGACTTCGTAGCCCTGATATTGATGTTCTGAGTATTCATCTGTACTGAGATGACAGAGATCTTTATCCTTCTGGGTAAACCTCGACTAGAAAGACCGGCTTTGTGTATGTCTCAGGCGGGACTACACGATCAAGTACTGTTCCTAAAGACTCGAACTTCACATCACTGTGACTCCCACTGCGGATGGCTTATGGCGTGCTGGGATTTTTTTTCTCCTTAAAAGGATTTTGATTTTTATTTTGGTTTTGTTTCCTGCAAATGTCTGTTAAGCAAAAGGAATTAATTCTGGAAGTTTCTCCCAAAGTGGCAAAGCTCTTAAAGCTAGCCATCATTTTAAATTGATAGCCCTGGGTGAGCTGCTGGCCTGGGGTGAGGCTGAGCCGGAA
>PITA01016117.1:0-47651 GCA_004023965.1 Spilogale gracilis | reverse complement strand
AAAAAAAAAATATACAAAGTTAACATTGACAGAATAAAGCAAAAATTAAAAGAAATTTAAAAATCAACAATTATAACAGAAAATTTTAAGATATTTATTTTTCTTCACAAGTCTATTTACCCAAAAAACAATGGAACAGAAAAAATGGTGGGGAATAATGGGAATTTGGGGCTCCTTTTTTAATCTGACTCTTAGTTGGAAAAAGAAAGAGAACATGAGGAGTTATCAAGTTGGAATGATCCACACAGAAACTCCAAGGTGGTTTGGAAGTGGTTTGTGAAACTTCTGTATTTGGGGGAGAGATGATTTGTTTGAGGTTGTTTAGCCCTTCAATTTAGTTCAAAGAATAAATAAGATATGGTAGCTAAGCTATTGACTCTTTCTCTAGAAATAACACCAACTCAGACTCAAATGTATTTATCATTTTGGCAAATGCCAAACATTTTTTATTTTTAAACATTTTCATATGTGAGCTTAATACCAGGTTGAATCATATGAAATTGCTCTTTCTGTAGGTCAAAACAGGGTGAATATAAGCAATTTCACATCTTCAATCACATATATTCATGTATGTGCATGCTTCGAGTTTCAAAAATAAATTTCTCCTTTAAAGGATATGCTTAAATAATGCTTCCACAGTACTTCTGAGGAATACAAAGCACTCTGAAAAGAAGATCTCTAGTAAATAAAAATTTCCCCAACACCTTCTTTCCCACTAAACAGACATACAGACAGAGACAAGTGACAGATACAAAACTGCAAAAGTGGGGGGTGCCTACGTGGCTCAGTCAGTTAAGCACCAAACTCTTGGTTTCAGCTTAGGGCTTGATCTCAGGGTCATGAGTTCAAGTTTGGGCTCCACATCCAGCATGGAGCCTGCTCAAAAAAACAACAACAACAACAACAACAACAAAAAAAAACCTGTAAAAGTGATCGGATATAATGTTATCATATTATAAACATTAGTTTCACAAGTGATATCCCCAAGAGTATTCTAGAGATGTCTACCCTGTGAAATACATTGTTTCAAATGAAATACATTTTCTCAATAGTCATTTGAGATCTGGTGAGCCTTTAAGTGAGTTAAATTTGATTGAAGTGGGTTTCTGTCATTCCTCTTGGTTCTTAAATTCTTCAAGACCAGTCCATGATCTGTCCTCTACCTGTACTGTATTTTATTTTCCCCCTTCTTTCAAAATACCAATCCTGTAGCAATAATATAGCTGCTATAAGATTTATAACCTCACACTGGTGTCCAGTCTCAGACTTCAGCATCTTGATTGAACCATTAGTCTCCAATTCATTGATCCATTTCAGCTTCAGTATCCCTTTCACAGAAGGTTCTATCCTTTTCAGTTGGCTAAGAGATAAGGCCTTAAACTGACAAGCCTCCATCCATCAATGAAATAAAAAGTTGTTTTTATTATGTATCTCATCATTTTTTTCTCCTTCAAAATGCCAAGAAGAAAATAAATCAGGGTGGCTGAAATATAATGACTAAACATTTTTTCATCTAGAGAACATGTTAATTATGCTTAAAACACTAAATGTTACATTAAAAGAGTTTCTAAGATACATTAAAGGTCACAGTATCACTATGGAATTATGCTTCTGTTAATGATATAAAAAGGTATGTGAGAAGATTTCTGGAAATTTTTGACAAACTGGCAAGAGAAGAGCATTCTTAGACTTCACTACCTTGCCAAAGTTCTCACACTTGCTTCTAGGGTCAAACTTGAACTACGAAGGCAGACTAAGAAAGACATAAAGCTCCAATAATAATTCATCCATTATAATAACTACAATCGATTTGAAGGTTAAAGGTGAGTCACTCAGGAAAATGCAGATTTGCTGATGAGATTGTAAAAACATTCACCGATAGAAAGAAATTACTAAAACATCTACATTCACCCGAGATTCAAGAACTGTTATAAAACAGCCAGAGAACCAGCTAGTTTTACAAGAATAGTTCCTTCTACAACCACAGAAAGATTTTTTTTCCCTTGACAAATCACTCAAGCTGAGGAACAGTTTGAATTAATAGAGAATGTATTCCTCCTCCAGATCATGAATAAATATGAAAAGGAAAAAGAGGAACAAATTGTACATGTAAAATTTCTTATTGACTTGGTTAAAAGGTTTATAATTTTTTTTAATGTATAACTTAAATTTTAAATTAATGTTTTAACTAAATAATTGAACATAAAATACATGTTCCTGTTTTAAACTAATTTTACTTTGTTATTAAAGATATTTTAAACCATTTAAGTATGAATTATTTTACTTTAATTTCTGCCCATGAAGAATTAACTTATGGGAATTGCTGTCCTACTATAAACATTTAGAAACACATACAAAACATTTGAAATAACTCTTTTCAGACTTTAACCACACATCAGCAGTACAGGAAATTGATTCCTGAGTGAACGGAAACAAATTAAACAAACTCCATGCTTGCCCCAGCTTTCTGTCTAGAGGCATTTCTCAGACTGTAGTACAGAAATGGGGGAACTCAGAGCCCAGCAGGTAGGTCTTCCTGAGTTAAGGAAACAGAGATCAGAACTCAAAAAAAATTGCGTAGCTAGAATTTGTAGGGCACAGTGCTGGAGGCAAAGAAACTGCTCAAGAGACCTGAGGAGAGTTCCTCTCTAGTGTCTGCCTGAGGACTGATCCGTGCATGTATTAATGAAAACTTGATACGACCTCCGGAAAAACACTGGAAATTAACAGGCCAAACAATTCCCAGATCCAAAACAAGGTGAAGAATAGCTGGCATCTCACCCGCCCTAGTGGAGGGGCTTCATAATACATAGGGTCTAAGGTATCTCACCTTACTACTGGAGCTAATCTGGCCCTTGAGCAAAGATGACCAGAACTGACATTATAAAGCTTAACAGGAAGCCTCAAAAGGGTAGCATTAATCCCAAGTTAAATGCCAAAACAAAGCCCAACACTCTTTAATCTAACAAAATCAAGCACTCAAAGAAGTAAAAGTCACAATGTCAACAGCAAATGAAAAATTACTAGCCTTACAAAAAAGCAGGAAAATACAACCTCTATCCAGGAGAAGAATCAACCAATATAAACAGATCCACAAATGATGGAGATGATAGAATTAGTAAAGCCCTTAAGATGATTTTCAAAATCTTATACCAGATAGTAAATAACTTTGTGTTGAGGAACCAGAGCTTTAATTTTACTAAGTTTAATTTTAATTTTAAGTAATTAAATTTCATTTGTAATAACCACATGTGGCTAGTAGCTTTTGTATTGGACAGCTTTAGAGTAGGGGTCAGCAAATGATGCCCATTTACTTACATAGTGTTTATGGTTACTTTCACTGTACAAGAGCCAAATTGAGTAGTTGTAACAGATACCATACGGCTTGCAAGGCTGAAAATATTTATTATCTGGTCCTTTGCAGAGAGGGTCTTCCATCTCCTGGTCCAGAGAGAATGGAAACAATGCTCTATAACCTGAGTTTTCTTTTGAAGGTAATAGGGAACCAAGCAGATGTTTTTATAGGAAATTGTGAATGGTTTGAATAATTATATCTATTGTGCAAGGTGCTATAATGGACATTTTTTGGTATATTTTACTAGAATAACAATAATCAAGACTCCAAAATAATGGATACTTCAACATTTTTTTTCATATCTTGATATCCTTGGGCATATGTATAAGATTTTTTTTAAAAAAGATTTTACTTTTAAGTAATCTCTATATTCAATGTGGGGCTCAAATCCACAAATCTGAGATCAAGAGACACACTCCAGCAACTGAGGCTGCCAGGTGCCCCTATATGTATAAGATTTTGAAAATATTAATTTAAATGTAGATGGCACAGATACAGACATTTCATTTCCATCACCACAGAGAGCTTTATTGGACAGTGCTGCTCAAGAAACTATGTGCATAAGAATTGCCTGATGTGCTTTGTGAATGCAGATTTCTTCACCCATCTTGACATGCTGAACTAGACAGACTGTCTGTAGGTGGTATCTAGATTTCTGCAGGATAAGTCATATGTGTACTAAAAATAGAGAACTACTGGATTAAAGAATGAGGTCCCTAACATAGTCTCATAGTAGAATTTATACCTAACTGCTTTATGCTTTTTCATTATTCCTCTTGTACTTCTGCCTATTATTCCTACCCACTCTGCTATATCACACATTACAAATGAACCATATGAATTGCACATCTAACTACAGCAATGAGAAAAACAGATGAAAGAATTATTGCCCTGAAGAAACCTAATCAGTGACCTCTTAGCAAATGCCTGTAAAACTGTCTCATTTTCTAAGTTAATTACTAAGAAGGAAAAAAAAACAAAGAATGGTCTTATATTGAGCAAATACAATAAATACCCTTCCTCCACTTGTGCTCTCCTTTCACTTGGGTGTTCCTTTCAGTAAATGGAAAGCTATCCCTGCCTAATACAAATTTGAAAAACAGTATGTTCAAATGTGGGATCGACACCCATACTACCTGGATTCAAATCCCAGCTCTACAATTATTATCCTATGTGAATCTGAGCAAGTAACTCAAGTAACTCTGTGCCTCAGTTTCCTCATCTACCAATGGTAAAAGTCACTGTAGCTACTACAATGGAGTCCTATGAGGATGACATGATTTAATAAATGTAAAAAACTTAGACTAGTACCTGGCATATAATAAATGCTATATGTATTAGCTATCATTGTTTTCATCTTTATCAGCATTAAGGTAAAATTTTATGGCGTCAATAACAATAATTACTAAATTATCTTACTAAAGATTGAACATATTGGACTCATTATAAGCTGGACTTCTTTAGCATACCTGTATGTCATGTGCAATAGAAATAATGCTACTGGAAGAGGTTTATATCAACACAAATGTAAGCAAATGCTGAAGCCCAAAGTATCACTGAAAAATAGGCATCTCTTTTATGCATGCATTGAAGTCACTTTCCTACTTCTATCATGCTTTCTATTATTCTTTATTTTCACACATTTAAAAATGTTCGAATAGAATTTTACTCAGCCTGAATCCATGTGCTTGCATTTTTGTGTGTGTGGTTGGTTGTGTGTATAATTTTTGAACACAAACTAAAGCAAAAATGTATTATCTTGCAAGTAAACTGTAGGATGCTAATCCTTTCTTTGCATCAGCTGTCTATTGCCATGACAATCCTGCATAACAAACAACCACAAAATGTCAGGAGCATATAAAAATAAATATTTATTTTTGCTCATGATTCTTTTAATTGGTTAAGTATTCTGCTTATCTGAGCTGTGCATGGCAGAGCTCACCTATGGCCAGTAACCAGCTTTGGGTTGACTAGGCAGCATTGCTAAACTTGGCTGGGCTCTCTCATATGTCTAGGCCTCAGCTGGGACAACTGGGCTGACTCAACTCTATTCCATGCCTTCATTCATCAGGCTATCCCAGGCACCTTCTCATGGTGAAGGCGGAAGATCAAGAGAAAGCAAGCCCAATCACACACATTTCTATATGTTGTGTGGCTTAGCATCCTACTGACCAAAGAAAAGGTAATTAGCCAAGCCCAGGGTCAGAGTACAAGGGACCACAAAAATACAGGTCAAACAGCATGATAGAAGGAAGTTATTAACTGGGACCAGTGATGCAATCTATCAAACTGTTTAATAAATTTAGCACTTTCTTTTCTTGGATTAAACTGATTATCTTTCACTGTCTCATAATCACTAGGATTTTTAATTTAACAAATATTTCTTTATTGAAAAGGAGTACACTTGTGTCACTGTGTCACATGAATCTATTTTCAAATAATTTAAATTCTAGTAGCTGTAAGTAACCAAGAGATTTCCATTTTTCTACATTCTTACTCAATTTTATATATGGATTAATCTCTGATTAAATGTGCCACCTTCCAAATCTTAAATCATCTTGCTCATAGAAAACCTGAGAGTATCATTCATAATCCAAAATAATCAAAGATTATATAATTTTCAGTAATTGTCCAAGTAATTAAAAGTCAAACTGGCATTTTCCTAAGGTCTAAAAGTACTTCCTAATACAGTACTGGGTTTGTCTGTTATCTTCATCTTAAGAACCTCACATAATATCTCATCAGGATGTAACTCCTTACAAAGAAATCAGAATTATTTCATTTTTATTAGCTACACTATCAGGTTATATATAAAGATTTTGGAGGTATGCTTTTGGCACAGAAAAGCTTTCTACAGTTTCTTTTTTTCTGTTCTTAGAAGCAACTATCCATCAAGTATCTATAATGGCTAAATACCATGTTAGGTACCTTAAAAACAAAAATTGGGGCGCCTGGGTGGCTCAGTTGGTTGGACGACTGCCTTTGGCTCAGGTCAGACCCAGGATCAAGCCCCACATCGGGCTCCCTGCTCAGTGGGAAGCCTGCTTCTCCCTCTCTCACTCCCCTTGCTTGTGTTCCCTCTCTGGCTGTGTTTCTCTATGTCAAGTAAATAAATAAAATCTTTAAAAAAAAAAGTTAATCTAAGGAAAATCCTTATTCTGTTTTCTGGGCTCAGACAGTCTCTTCCTAAAATAAATCTAAATGATGAGATAAGGAGAGAAGAAAAACAACATCGTTTATCATAATATTTTCAAGCTTTTAATTATTATCACAGCTTCATATAGGCAGTTTTCTTTTATCTTGGAAATTTCTCCTCAAACCCAGAACACTCACTCACTCAAACCACAAAGCAAGTGAGCAGTGTTGTCATATCTGGTGGAGACGCCCATACACATGCCAACTACCTGTGAATCAGAGGTTTCCTTGGAATGGCAGCCCATGTTCAAGTCAACTCACTGTACGTAATATGCTTCTGTTATGCCTTTGTTTGTACCCAGCACATACTGACATCATGTGCACAAAGATTCACTTCTAAGTTTCTTAAAAGTGGACATGTTGGGGCGCCTGGGCGGCTCAGTTGGTTAAGCAACTGCCTTCGGTTCAAGTCATGATCCTGGAGACCTGGGATCAAGCCCCACATCAGGCTCCCTGATCACCGGGAGGCCTGCTTCTTCCCCTGCTTGTGTTCCCTCTCTAGCTGTGTTTTTGTCAAATAAATAAATAAAATCTTAAAAAAAAAAAAAAAAGTGAAGATGTATTCTCATACTACCCCTAAAATCTCATCCTCTAAATTCCTAATCCTTATTAGGTTATTCACCTTAACTGAAAGACTGAATAGTCCTCTAAAGCAATGTCTGCCAAACTTTAATGTCCATATCCATCACTGAGATATACATTTTATGAATGCACCTCTGGTTCAGTAGGTCTAAGAAGAGACACAAAATTCTACACTTCTAATACTCTCTTAGATGAGGCAGTCTCTATAATTCCACGAACCCCACTTTGAGCAGCAAGTACAAGTCATAAGGGCTTTTATCCCCACAGGTATATATTACCCAATATAATCCAATCATTCTTCTCTCCCTCTCAAACCCTTTCACTGAGTGCTAATGTGAGATCTACGAATATGAATCCCTTCCATTTTAAACCCTACTGAGCATGCCTTTAATCTTCTTATAAAAGACTGAGAACAAAGCTTGACACATCTTAACTACTCAATAAATGTGAGTTATTGTTTTTTTGTTAACTGAAACCTGGCTGTTCCCTAAGAATATTGCTGTTGAGTAGAAACGCTTTATTTTCCTACCCATATACCTTGGCCACAGGAAATTTAGTAGTTGTTGTTCTTCCTCCCCATTGCCCCTTCCAAACTATTTTTTTCCTCCCTCAAAAACAAATAAACAAAAATTGAAAAAAACAAAAAACAAAAAACAAAAAAACCCAGATCTTTAAAGCCTGTACCATCTGGTTCTACCACCCACTACCTCATCTGGCAGCTGCTACCAACCAACATCTTGCCATCCTCCTGGCTCTCAATCACTACACCTGTTAGCACTTCTCAGTCACTTCAACATCCATATGGATGAACAAAATGATACCCTGACCTCAGTTTATTGATTTTCTAACCTAAAACAGTATTATCCTCCACTCCTCTTCAGCTACCCATCTCATGAACAAACCTAGACCTTTTCATCACCACCTTCAAAATATCCATGTCAAACAACTGCAGTATGTCCACCATAATCCATACTTCCCCCTCACCTGCTCAAGGACCTTCCAGCTGTAAGTCAATGAACTCATTAAAACTTCCAGTGCACTGAAATTATAAATATAGTAAGAGTTTATATTTGGTGAAATTTTGAGTGTAATCAAATTACATACATGTATTTCATGAAACTCGTGTTTTTTATACTTCTGCTTTAAATCATTCCATTTAGATCCACTTGTGTCTTCTAAATAATACAAATACTGACACAGTATCTGCAAAGACCAAGAATAAATGTGATCGACCTGAAGTTGAAATTTGAGATCCACAGATGTGAACCATAATATCGTTTATAAATGATTTTATCTTTAATTACATAAACTTTTGTTAGGAAAAGTGACCACAAACTTCAACTGATTCTCAAAACAGTCAGGAATGTTTACATTAAAATCCAGTGACCCATTTTCCTTTTTCAGGCATAAGGGAAGAGTAATGACATCCTCAGAGAAAAAACAGGGTGAACATGACAACCAGAAAAAGCCATAAGTTTAGGACAGTGAACGGATAAGATTCTCTTGAAAGCAGATGTTTTCCTAAATTCATTTCCAATCCTAAATTTCACAGTACACAGGCCTATTGAATTCAATTCTTGTTGCTGTACAAAGCCCTTTACCTGGGTAACTGCATGAGGCCTGAAGGAAATAAGAAAGTTGTAGCTTTATCTATTTTTATTTATTTATTTGTTTGATTGTTTCTTTATTTATTATCATCTTCTTTATTGCAGACATAAAGGGATGCAGATAGGGGCTTAGTGGTTAAGTCTCTGCCTTTAGCTCAGGTCATGATCCCAGAGTCCCAGGATCAAGCCCCACATTGGGCTCCCTGCTCGATGGGAAGCCTGCTTCTCCCTCTCTCACTCCTGCTGCTTGTGTTCCCTCTCTGGCTGTGTTTCTCTCTGTCAAATAAATAAAATCTTAAAAAAAAGGTGGGGGGATGCATATGAACTCTCCATGAAGACAAAGTATGCATGGCTTCTTTTTGAAACTTTGGCTTCTTTTGGAAATGAAATGTAGGTTATGGACACTGAGAATACATTATGCACACAGAGAATACAATATAATTTTGTAACAATGCAGATACATGTGCAATTTATGAATCAATTTTGTGTCAGGATTCAAAATTTTAATCATCTTATGAGCATATGTCTTAAAAAAGATTTCTAATGATACACACTAGAGGGATTATAGCCGTATTTTTGATTGGGCCTGACATAATAATTCTATGAAATGAAATGCTAAGAAAATTTAAGTTCCAAGTCCATAAGATGTTTGACAGCCACTGACAGCCATCTCTTGAAACTACTTTCAAATGCATACACTTTTCTGTAACAGGTAAAACAATGTCCAATATTTGCTTGTCTTCATAGATCTTTCTCTGTTTTTCTCCCCTTGTTAAAAAGTATGTGCTATTGATTCAAAAGCAAATATTATTTAAATAATTCTAGCCAAACCATTCAGGACTTCATTCCATATCTAAGGAGTCTTGAACTTTTGATATTAACAGGAAAATGTTTCTTTAAATAGAGATTTTTTTTTCAAAAACCAGATGCAATTATAGAATCTAATAGGGGAGGATCCTCTTCCATAAATGATTGGCCAATCATTTGTATTTAGTGCCTCAGAAATTACTTTTTATCTTCAGAAAGAATAGGATAAAAATGCTTTGCTTTATTTCTTAACCTTAAGATTAAAAAGCAAAATATACAGACAGTCATATATGAGGCATCACTGCTAAACCAAAGCTTAACACAAAATAGAGCTTAATTGTTTGTTGGCTGAAACTATGATATTATTATTCTAGATAAAGTAAGTACGCATTAAAGTTAATTAAAGAATAATATCAAGGATATCATTATTAAGTGCAAGATTTAGAATAATTTTCCTTCCTTAGTTTTTTGCACAATTTAAAAGGTGGTTAAGAATATGGACTTAAAAAAAAAAGAATCTGGACTTTTGAACAAAGATCAGTGATCCTAATAATAAATTAATGATGTCAGTATGAGTTCCTCAGATAACATTCTGCTAATTAACAGAATATATTAGGACCACACCCAAATGCACATAGAATGTGACCAATTCTGATTACCTCCACCATTACCAAGCTGGTCCTTAGGATCACCATCTCACCCCCAGGTTACTGCAATTGACTTGAAACCTATCTCTCTCTGCTTCTAGTCTCAAATTCTTTCTGTCATTCTCCATGTAGCACAGCAGCTAGAATGATCCTGTTAACACAGTAAGTTAAAATCATCCAGGGGCTGCCAATCAGAGTCACTCTTTACAGTGGCCTTCAAAGATCCTGCTCCCTATGGCAAAGAAAATAAGGCTTATCAAAAAGTCTACTGCTCCACCACATTCCTCAGATTCCTTGAAACTAGGTGGAGCCAAGATATAGAAGAGCTATGATATAATATCCATCTACTTCTCTCCTGCAACCATCAAGGAGTCCATGTATTCCAAAGAGTTCCACTACAAAATGTCATAGTGGTCTAGCCACTTAGGTCCTTAAGAAACCATGTAGAACAGAGTCACTGAAAACCAAAATGACAATAGCATGAAATAAACAGTTGTTTTGTTAATCCACTACAATATGAAGTCAAAGATGTTAGAGAAATTTAACCTAGCCTATACCTTTCTGACTGTGCCCTCCAACATGATTCCATTCATTCACTCTGTGTAGCCATGGCACCCTCCCTGTCATTCTCTGAACACAGCAAGCATTCTCCCCATTTAGGGTTTCGCTGTTCTTTCTAATCTCAATGCTCTTTCCCTGAGTCTCAATCTCTCTACTTGCCATAGGTTTATTCACGTTTTCTATTTCTTCCTGAGTCAATTTCATTTATGTCTTTGTATGATTCTGTCTATTTCATTTAGGTTACCTAATTTGTTAATATAAAATTGTTCTGTGTACTCACTTATAATCTTTGGTACCCTGTTGACTTATACACTTTAAAATGGCTAAATGAAACATCATTTTATGTAAATTTTACCACAATAAAAAAAAAAAAGTCTAGAATGGAACTATTCCTAGTCTCATAAGCCTGCCAGAGAGTAGTTCATAGAAAGACAATTTATAAATTCCTGATGGGGAAGAACACAGCACTAAAAGCTAAGGATTTAGGCAATAGGAGTTTAAGAGTATCTGATAATTTAGATAACTTCCAGTTTAATATTCTATTTGTTCTTTCCACTTTCCCAAATTTTAAGGGTGACAAGAACTGATACAAGTAATAATTAGTCCTTTCTCTACATCCTTCCTTGGCTTCAGTTCTAAGGGGATATTGAAATTTTTTAGGTAAAGGGTCAGAAGAAGCAATCTGAAATCATATGAGTTGTGTTCCAATTACTTTGCTTATGTCCACAGTTATTTTTCCATAGAGAGTCTAGAAGTATAGTTAATTCTGCAGCTCTCTCTTGAATCACACATAATATGTGTATTACCTGTAAATTCAGATCAGCTATAATTTAATTATGTGAGGAGGAACTATCTGGAACTTTTACAAAAATCCCTCTAGAGTACAATCTATCTGGCAGTTCTATTTGTAAAGTGAATCTGCACTACATGTACATAGGAGGGTCACAAAGAAGAAAAGAGTGTTCTTCTGATGATGGTCCCAAAGCAATACTTAAAAGTTTAGTCAGGGGGGGCCTGGGTGGCTCAGTTGGTTAAGCAACTGCCTTCAGCTCAGGTCATGATCCTGGAGACCTGGGATGGAGTCCCACATCGGGCTCCCTGCTCGGTGGGATGCCTGCTTCTTCCTCTCTCACTCCCCCTGCTTGTGTTCCCTCTCTGGCTGTTTCTCTCTGTCAAATAAATAAAATCTTTAAAAAAAATTTAGTCAGGGGAAAAGGCTTAGGATTGTTATAAGTTATAAGCTATAACTACTCAAGCAGTTTCAATACTCTAAGGAGACTGATAGCTTATGGTAGTAAGAGTAATGATAACCAGAGTGGACCAAATCAGTAAGAAACTATAGTTTTGGTCATCTATATGTCTAGGTCATACAACTGTGAGTTCAGAAGGACAGGGAATTGCTGGACACTAATGTTTCCCTTGAAGTAGCATCACTAAACATATTTTGGAGCGTTGACTTTTTTGTTTCTTAAATCATATGGGACATTGGCTCTTCCAAAGACTACTTTCCTTACAATATCTAATAGATGTCCTTATTTATGAGCTCTTCATTCTTAGACAATAGAACACTATTTTTTAATTTTAGGGACTAGTGGCTTTATCTCAAAATTTGTTTTAATTACTCAGTTGTTTGATAATTTTTAATAGTTTTTGAAAATGTTTACCACCTATTAAAGACCTTCTATAATGGCAATTTCCACTTCCAGCTTCCTTTTTCTGACTATTTCAGCCAGATCCCATTAATGAAGACAAAGGACAAGGTTTTTTTAACTCCAGCTGTAAAATATACCCCAGAATCTCATTTGAAAATTTCCTTAAGTCCATTTTAAACTCACCTACTGATTTGTCTCTACTTTATTTATTTATACTTTTACATTTTTGACTAATCATTCCTTAAGGAAAAGGCTTCAGGGGTGCCTGGGTGGCTTAGTTGGTTAAGCGACTGCCTTCGGCTCAGGTCATGATCCCGGAGACCCGGATCAAGTCCCACATCGGGCTCCCTGCTTGGTGAGAAGCCTGCTTCTCCCTCTCTCACTCCCCCTGCTTGTGTTCCCTCTCTGGCTGTGTTTCTCTCTGTCAAATGAATAAATAAAATCTTTAAAAAAAAAAAAAGGCTTCAAAATGGACTTATGTAATACATTTTATATTTGATTTTTACTTCAGTTATGTACAATCTGGTTACTTAAATCCTCTCCTAGCCTTTCCCTTCTTGCTTCTTTTATCCATTTACTCCTTGATTGAAAGGCTAACAGTGAATTAACTAGTTGAAACAAATCTGTTATTCAAAATATGCCATTTAGAAGTATCTAAAAAAATGCTGAATTCTGTAATAAACACTTACTAGTCTGTATTCTTGATGTTTAGAAAAAAAATTTCATTATAGCTTTACTGCAGCTCTAAGCCAGTATTTTAAGTTCAACTTCTATATATTTGTCTTAATATTCAGCAATGCAATTATTCCTTTCCTGAAACAAGATAGCTATACTGCCAGGCCCCATCTCTCTCAGCAAATCAAATGCTGATTTTAGATCTGATTTTTGAGAAGTGTGGAGTTCAGGGATTGGCAGATTATCAGATGTTAAAAATGCTAATGTTGGGGTACTTGGATGGCTCAGTCAGTTATGCATCTGCCTTCAGCTTGTATCATGATCTCAGGGTCCTGGGACTGAGCAACAAGGCTCTCTACTCAGTGGGGAGACTGCTTCTCCCTCTGCCCCTCCTACTGCTAGTTCTTTCTCTCTTTCAAATGAATAATAAAATCTAATAAAAAAATTAAGCTGACATCATCTATAAATGCATGAGAGTTCAGGTGAGACCGGTGCTTAGTTGGCACTCAGAGGGTGTTTAATAGAGTGAGTCTGTTCATAGCTGGCTGACTTTCAAAAGCAAGAAGCTGTAACAGGTCGGCTTGCAAGTTAAACTGGTTTAAAACTGGTCTGATGTTACAAACAATCAATCCTTTCCAAATGCTATGAAATTCTCTTTTATCTCACCCACCAGAACGTAAGCACCATGACAGCATATATTTTGCTTGCTGTTATACCCCAAAGCCAGAAAATTACCTGTCAAATAATATTACAAAGTATTTGTTGAATGAATAAACGAATGAATCAAACCTAAGCTACATTATTTATCTGTTCCATGACTTCAGCCAATTTCTTAATCACTTAATCATTAGTTTCTTCTGAAGGGGCTAATTTTATTTATTTTACATAGTTGTTGTAAGGATTAAATTAGGTTGTGCATATAATACATTTGCTAAGTGCCGGACAGAGATTTCTTTTTTTTTTTTTTTAAAGATTTTATTTATTTGACAGAGTGAAACACAGCAAGAGAGGGAACACAAGCAGGGGGAGTGAGAGAGGGAGAAGCAGGCTTCCTGCCGAGCAGGGAGCCCGATGTGGGACTTGATCCCGGGTCTCCAGGATCATGACCTGAGCCGAAGGCAGTCGCTTAACCAACTGAGCCACCCAAGCGCCCCTGACAGAGATTTCAATAAGCAGTGGTTTCTATTTTTTTTTTTTTTTAGATTTTATTTATTTATTTGACAGAGAGAAACACAGTGAGAGAGGGAACACAAGCAGAGGAAGTGAGAGAGGGAAAATCAGGCTTCCTGCCGAGCAGGGAGCCCAATGTGGGGCTTGATCCCAGGACCCTGAGAACATGACCTGAGCTGAAGGCAGTGCTTAATGACTGAGTCACCCGGGCACCCTTCTATTTTTATTATTAGAAGGCAGGGTAGAATATATGAAATGATGTACTTCTCTCATTGTGCTTCCCAAAGTGACCTTACTTTGTACTGACATCCTACTACAGAAACATACCCCAGTTATTCCAGTATTTTTTATCCTCATTTATCCAAAATGTTTCTTTTCTATGTCCCATTCTCTTGGGGTCCTAACTGAGCTCTTTGAAGTGCTAATAATGACTGATAATGGTATAAATGGATTTCCTTCAAAGGGCATATATCCTTGCCAGAACCCAAATTAATGACCTGTCATAGGAACTTAAGATAATAAAGTAGCCTAGAGAAGATTTTCAGTGTTGTCTATCATTCCTGAATTCACCTTAAGATGTGGAAGCCCAGATTCCATTTCCGATTATCTATTCCATTTCTTTCCAGTGTCTTCCTCATGGTGACACATATAATTAGACTCTCAGAAATACCAATCTAGAGGTGAGGGAAAAGGTATTCTATTCAGAAATGCAGATGTGGAAATCAAGTAAAATAAGTTCTAAAACGTGTTCCCTGACCACCAAATCAGCTATCAACCACCCTCCTGAGAGCAATTTTAATGATGCAATGATATCTGCAGAAGGTAAACTAAGTTGTTGAAGGAATCACTGAGAATTGAGAAAAAAAAACAACAGTAAAGGTAAATTATTCTTTCAAGAAGTCTTTTCATGATGAGGCACAATACCTTGAAAAACAGGATAAAGCAAGAGCGGTGGTAGTGGTTGTCCCTTTTGTTTAAAAAGGGGGTAATTGGTAATTCAAGGTGAATTCCATAGCACATGCCTGATGATTGACTAATATTAATATAATTAGAATGCTTACCTGTCTTATCTCATTCAGTACACTAGTCTAGTAATGCTATTATTGTCCCCATTTTAGAAGTGAGGTTTAGAGAGGCTACATCAGTTGTGGATGGTTGCTATAAAGGTTAAGTAGGAGAGCCAAGATTTCAATCCAGGCCAGCCATTTGGCTCAAAAGACCTTTCTTTGAACCACAATGGTACAGTGAACTCAGGTCATCTGTATTCTCTGCTTTGCTAGGATTGTGCTGAATCATAGGACTTTAGTATTTATAGCCTGTGGAGCACCTCTTTTCAATGACATCATCTAGCCACTGTTGGTACAAATGACACATTGAAATGAAAAATGCTCTGAATTCATAAAGCTTTTTCTTCATTTGATCAAACCTATTCCTTTTCACTACTGATATGTAGAGACAATTCTGTAATGTGTTTCTCATGTTGTTTTTTTGGTTATGGAAGCCATGAGAAGGAGAATTTTGATGCATTAAATGTTTAAAGATTTATTTATTTGAGAGAGAGTGAGTACAAGTGAGCAGGGAGAAGGGGCAGAGGGAGAGAGAAAATCTTAAGTAGGCCCTATGCCTAGCGTGGGACCCAATGGAGGGCTCAATCTCATGAACCTGAGATCATGACCTGAGACAAAAGCAAGAGTCTGACACTTAACTGACTGAGCTCCCCACGTGGCCTTGAAGCATTAAATTTTTATGGTCTATGTGGAGAGATTTCTGGTTCAACATAATAGTGTCCTTTTTAATAATGATATTGACCATACCAGATAATTTTTTAATCACAGTCATGATAAAAAATATTCAAAATGGTAAGTAACCTAAGGAGCTCAGAATCCAATTAGATCAGCCACCTGAATATGGATTTACACCCTGTCCTCTGACAAGGTCTACAGTAGTTATAATCCAGTTGCTTCAGTCATTCATATACCCAGTGGCGAGGCTTTACAGGAGCTATTCAGATATGGTCACTAAAAACTGAGAATAGAAAGACCACCCTAAACTACAGAAAAACCAAAGCAAGGAACCACTAATTGAATATCCAATGGCCCTGGCTTGCCCTCAGGATCTTCCTCCTCTACTCTTCCTTTTTATTTCATCTTTTAATGTTTTTTCCTTCCATCAAGTCATTCTTCCTTTCCCATTATAGAGTGCCTTATTAAGAAAAAAAAAGCATTATAACACTGGATTGCCAATGCACTGAATTTTTAAACCCTCTAAATATGACATTAGTTCATAGCTTGCATGTTTTGAAATCTGATCAACATGCTGTTTCTCAATACATTAAGCAAATCAAGCAAAAATTAGTCTGCTTTGTGTCAGGTGCTTAGCACAAATCCCTTAATAATGTGCTTGAGTGCAAAAACCATTAATAAATGCATAATTCCCTAAGACAAGCTTGATTAATTAAGTCATTTGTGTATCCTTCTAATTAAAAAAAAGAACATTAGGCAGATGAGTGGAAATTCTGAGTACAAAATCCAAAGGCTTCCTTTGAATGCCTTTTGCCTTTCTCTTCAAGATGAAAGGAACGTTGCTGGTTATTGTAGCTGCCAGCAAACAGTTATAGAATGGGCACAAAGCACCAGAACTCTGTGTCTTATTAAAAACAATTTGGTATTCATCTGCCAATTTGTAACTCAGTTCTCAATCAGGGGCCTGTCTGATTAAGTCAGGCAATTCAAATTTGAGGGGGCAGCTGGTGCTGCTATGCAAATAAACAGATGAAGAAGAAATGGGACCAATGAATCAACAAGCAGATGGTAAAAAGCCAAAGCCTGCAAAGAGTACTTGAATTTCTTCTCCTCTCTGCTTCCCATCACTCTATGTCTCACAGAATTTATATTTCAAGGGATTATAAAGATTATCACTTAGTTTAATGATCAACATAGAAAAGTTTCTAATGTTGATCCCACTAGCATTAAATATTTACAGAAAGGAAACATTGGTCACACGATGCTATATTAAATGGGTCATCTGCTTCAGTAATTCTTCCTTTTATATTTAATTAACTATAAGACAGAATTAATACACTCATATGGGCCCATTTTTACTTCTGCCAAGTGTTTTCAGGCAAAATTTCATGCTCTTAAAAAGGTAGGAAAGTCTTCCTCTCAGACCTTGGGAAGTAAACCCCAAAGAAAGGCCCTGGGTTCTAAATCTGTTCATTACCTAAGGCATACATTTCCTCACAACTGGGTCAGTGTCACACAGTCATACTAATTCTTGATCTTTTTTCGGCAACCAGTTCTGGCATTACTCATTTGTCCTTGTCTGAACTGGATATATTTGGAAAATGCTCACAGAGTCTATCTTTACTTCAGGGCATCTCAAATTTCAGATACAACTTTTGGCAGAAATGTTGCCTGAAGTCTCAATATAAATACCTTCATTAATTATGGCCTTTCATCTGCCTAAATCTTTTCCTTAGCTTTCTTTCTTAATATCAAAGAGACAGGGCCAAATCAAATAGACTGTATAGGCAATCTGATGAAATTAGATGCAGTTCAGAGTTGTTAAAAAATTTGAAGCAGGCGTGATATTGGGATGCATTTTAAAATATAACATACTTTTTCTTACAATGCTTGTTGTAAATAGTGAGAGACTGCCTTTAGAACTTTGGCAGGTGAGAAAAATTTCTTTAGAATAAAGTTATAAGTCACTGGTTTTATTAAAAGGAGAGGGGAATATTTCCATATTTGGAGAAAAATATTGGCACAGGACCTAATACTTGAAGGATTATTGAACTGATTATATAGTTCTCAGTGGTAATATACAAATCACAATATTTTAAAAATATTTATCCATGCTAAATATTTTTGACTCAGATCCTTTGAATGAGTTTCCCTTCTACTTTCTTAAATAGAAAGTGCTTTTTCATAGTCCTATTACAGTGTTAGCATACACTATTTAGATTGCTTTGGACCAGCTTTATATCAAACAGTACTGAGCCATGTTCTTTTTTTTCTTTTTCTTTTTCTTAGTGAACTCTGTGCCTAATGTGGGGCTTGAACTTATGACCCCAAGATCAAGAGTTGTATGCTCTACAGACTGATCTAGCAAAGTGCTCCCCTCATCATGTTGTTTTGCAACAAGTAAAGCAAGGCCTGGCTTCATGCTACTTTCTCTGTTATTAAGTATTAAAAGAACCATAGAATCCAATATATCCTGTGAAAAGGAATAATGCTATATAGCATCAGCATTATTAGGAATAGTGCTGTAATACCATCTCTTCCAATCCTGAATAACAAAAAGCAATGAACATTAGAATAAAAAGTCACTTCCAGACCAATCTGTGACCAATATACACATACTTAACTGTTGTAGATGCTGGGAAGAGTCCACAAATGCAGTCACTTACACATATATACCTCCACCATTTGTACCGTTGAGTGATTTCACTTTGAGTTTTCTATCATCTTCCACAGAAGAATTACTTTAGCTACCCGTATTGGTTTCTACTCCATGGACATTAACTCTAATCTTATATCCTGATTTGATTCCTTATTTATTTTCCAGTTTCATATCTGATTGGCTAAGAAGTCAGCTATCAGCTTAATTATTGCTCCTTTAACCCAACACTCTTATTCTCTGCTCATAAGATTTTTTCTCTTTGTGACTAGAGATGGATTCTTTTTATTTAGGCTACTAAATTGGCACTTCTTCAATATGCAACTTAAAGTCTTAATCAAATTGGGAAATTTGTCAACTACTATCTCTTCAAATATTGCTTTTTCCAGTTTTCTGGAAAAGACTTTCCTTTCTTTCAAAACTTCAATCATAAATATATTAGATCTTCACTATATCAGCTATGTCATTTATCTGCTTTCTGCATTTTTCATCTTTTATTCACTCAGTACTTCTGTCTAAATATTTCCTTCTAATCTACTTTCCAGTTTGTGAATTCTCTCTTCATCTAGGTCTAATATGTTCAGTACCCCAAACTTCAGATTCATAAATTTGGCTTTACAATTTTAAGTTCTAGAATGTCCATTTGGTTCTTTTATTTTTTAATAGTTTCCTACTTTCTGCAAAAATTCTCCATCTCAAACGTAGCAAGAACAGTTATTCTTAAATCTCTGTCTGGTAACTCCAATATATCAAGCCACAGTAGGTTTGTTTATATTGTCTGTTTTTTTCCCCCTGCTGTTTTTGCTAATATTTTATTTAGTTATCTGGTTTCTTTTTATTGTTTTCCAAGCACTGTACTTGAAGAACTGTTTTTAGAAATAATTTGAAGTATACAGTGATGATATTTTCCACTAGAGATGATTTAAATTCAACTTTAACATGCACTAGAGGAACTACCAATATGTGTTCATTTCATTCTAATTTCAGAGACTAATATGATTTACAATGAGCTACAGTCCCCAAAAGGCATGCCTTCTTCAAGTTACCTTTATTTAAGGCTTAGAACTTTGATTGGATTCCTGACCCAAAGTGTTGAAAGCTCAACAGGGCCCCAAATCACCCTTCAGTGACTCTAGACTCCAGTTCCTCCCTCTCATGTGAAAACATCATCAAGTCTCTCGTCCACACCCTTCAGGAAAAAATGGCCCCAGATGTAAAGCAGCCAAAGCCTTTACCCTGGGCCTTGGAACTCTCCCATATTCTACTGCAATTGTTCTTTACTGTTTTGTTTTATCCTTCACCTACAAGCAAATTTTTTTTTTAAATATTCGGTTTAATTTTTCTAGTCGTCCTAATTAAAAGAATTGGATTAGTAATTTATCTCTGCCTTACCTCTTGAATTTGTGAATTCTTTCCAAATCACTCTCGCGGTATCACTGATCCTGCCATAAGCCCGTGATACACCTGACAAACTCGGTCAAAATCTAATGATGTATTTTAGGTTCTTTTTTCCATAAAATCAGAAAACACACACACACACACACACATACACTGATAAGACACATTATATAAGCATAGCAACTCACCATCTAAAGAAAGTGGTAATACCAATAAAAACTACAAATTTTAAGTTTTGGATAAAACTAGCTCATACTAATGGTTCTAAATGAATCTCGCTCACTTGTATGCAAACACACATTGACACACATAAAAACAAGTCATAAGCATTGGCCCATATCTCCAAAATTCATCCATACAATGTGTTTGCCTATTCCCACACTGTTTTTGCTTGCTGCTCCTCCCTCAGCTTCACCCATTTGTATATGTCTCTTCACTCCAGTTTCTAAAGAACCCCCTTGATTCACAACTACCCTTGGACCCACTTTCACATCAACACCTTTCCCAATACACCTCTGGCATGTTCCCTCTGATCCAACTCCATAATGTTGGATAAGAATAATCTCACAGGGCGCCTGGGTGGCTCAGTGGGTTAAAGCCTCTGCCTTCGACTCAGGTCATGATCTCAAGGTCCTGGGATCGAGGCCCACATCGGGCTCTCTGCTCGGCGGGGAGCCTGCTTCCTCCTCTCTCTCTGCCTACTTGTGATCTCTCTCTGTCAGATAAATAAATAAAATCTTTAAAAAGAAAAAAAAGAATAATATCACAGCTACAATTCTACTTGGCTGCACTAGTTAGATAGGCTTACTAAATCCATGACCCCTACACAATGCCGCCCAAGGAACAGGAGCTAAATATTTATATACAATTTGCACATTATCTAGTGTTCACATGATTCAATGTTAAACTCAAAATTACTATTTGCTACAAATTATCTAAAATGTATTAAATAGAAACATTTTATTCACAAGGTATTAAAGAGTTTAAAAAAGGATCTAAAAACACAATAACAGAGGGAACTGGGGGATTTACATCAAATAGAATTACAAAGTCTTCAGATCTTGTTGGAGGGAGACAGAAATTTGGTTGATTATAAGGATAAAGAATTAGAAAATATTTCCATGTCCAGCATAGACTGGGTTCATTTTCTCAGAAATATATAATTTTTATCCTTCAGTTATATATTTAAGCAGAAGCTACTGGTTAAAAAAAAATTGCTGCCCTAAACTTATTTCAGGCTTTTGTTGTTTGCTTTCCCATAGCTCAGTTTGGAAATAAAGCACTTAAAACAAAAACAAACAAACAAACAAACAAAATGGGAGCAAGCAGTAATGACTAACTGTCATTCTCACTCACTAACTTGAGTGGCAAGGTTCCTCCCTTAAGGAAATCTGAGTAGCAAATCTTTAAAAATAGGGGTTTCTAATGGAGACAGAGACAGGACAAAGGCACCACAATAATTTGATAGACTTACTTAGTCAAGCCTCTCGTTTTAAATAGGGTAAAAGGTTTTAAGCATATTTGTTTAAAACGATTTATTTAGACCACCACTGATGCCAGGAAGATTAAAGACAGCATTTGCTAGTTATTTAGATAAAAGGGTCTCTTGGAAAAGGAGGTGATAAATTTATGATATATGTCTTATAATTGCTGCTGAGGGAAGAATTAGACCCACATTATAACTCAATTGCTTTATCAACCTACCAGTTAACTTCCCAGCTACCTGGAGTGCCCTCATAGTTACTTTATACTTGCCATAGATGCAACAACTCTATAGATAAATTCCAGCACCACCCCTCTTAGAATTTCTCCATCTCCCATCTTTTCAAAAGTTCTGGTAACTTATAACCTCATGCTAATGCCCAGGGCTCTCTGAAGAACAATTATATAAATATTTTTAATTGCACTCTCCTTTTAAGCACATAAACTACAATTCATCTTAAGTATGGCAAGGTCATTGGTTATCTCCATTAAAGCTTTAACATGATGTGGCAAACTTAAAGTTCTTCAGTTAACACATCTCAGCAATTTTAGGAGTTTCAAAAGGTATCCTACTGTCCCTATGAACTAACTATTTAGAGCGTAACTAATATTCCAAGGGCATTTTATTTCTCCATGTTGCCTGTGTTGGCTAACTCCATAGAACAATTTGCAAATGATATCAAAGGTATGAATTTAATTGTATAGAAGAAACTACAGCCCACATGATAACCCTCAGCTTTCTGTATTTATACTTTCCCATACAAGGAAACCTATTGATGATAGTAAAAAGTACGTACAATAACCCTTTACAACTGTGCAAATAAGTAACTTCTTTCCCTCCTTCCAAAAACAAAACAAAACAAAAAAGTCTGTATTGATGAATAGTCCCTGTAAATTAGGGCATGAAATAGACAAAGGGCAAATTAAAAGATGTTATAACTAGGACATTATGTTTAAGTTAATAAGGAGTGTAAAAAAGAGTATCAGGAGATGTATATAAGGAAGTATAGGGTTAATTGCTTCAGCAAATTAAGGACATTTTTAATGTAGTACTTTGCTTAAGATAATTTTTTAACATCTTTTCTTCCAAAAAAGCTAGGACATATATAAAATCTCTTCTACTGTCACTGCAGAGAATAGAGATCATAGTAGGGAATAACTTCATTTAAAAATTTCAAAGTTTATGCTGAAGAGCAAATTTCATTGAATAACTGCACTGCAATGATGTATATAGTAACACATTAAAAACAAAGATAGCTAGGGCTAAAAAAAATGTATGAAAATTCTGTATTTGATGTACGAAGTTTGGACAATCACAAAAATAGGGACTGTGAATTTTTGTTAATTAATATAAAAAATTCTGATCTAAGGTCATGTTCACTCCAACACAAGCTATTATGGAACACATCTTACACATTACATTATATCATCAGATAATACAGAACCATCCTAAGGAAATAAGAATCTAATGCACTTATGACAGAAACATTCCCTTACCACTAATCGACTATAATTCTCAGGAGCAATATTTCATGGTATGTGCAATTACTACATACACACACACACACACACACATACACACATGCATTCACACTTAATAATACTGTAAATTCATATAGCACATGTAATTATTTATAAAATTCGGTCATTCTCTTAAGAAATCAGCAAAATAGGTGAAAGGAATTAAGGGGCACAAACAGAGTTATAAAATGAATATGTCACAGTGATGTAAAGTACAACACAGGGAAACAGTCAATAAAATTTGTAATATCTTTGTATGGTGACAGATGGTAACTACACTTATCGTGATGACCATTTTGTAATGAGGACAAATGTTGGATCACTACATTGTACACATGAAACTAATATTGTGTGTCAAGTATGCTTCAATTAAAATTAATTAATTAATTAGGTTCTACCATTCTCTCTAAATGCTTTCATTATCTACATGAAGCCTCATATCAGAAGAACTCTGCCAAATATTTATAAATATGATCACATTGAATATTCCCATTTGCCACGCTGATCCATTCTCCACCCTACTTTGTGGACTGGGAGCCTGATATCCACAGATAGCAACAACAGGCTATTCTTAGGAAGTCCTCTGGCTTCCAGTTAGGTTTAGTCAATGGGAAGTAATAGCACCGAAAGCAAGAGGAAAGAGGTTTTGGGGTATTTATTCCACCAGCTACTCCCCTGCCAAGCTTTGTGTTGGCAGCAGCTTGGGTCCACTGCTAACGGTGATAATTCACGTTAATTCTTGTTGGGCACTGCTCTTCTACAGCTGTAGGAGACAGATAACCACTTCCTCCCCTCTCACCTACACGTCTGCGTGTGTTAAGGGCTCTCCACTGTTGCTACACTGGGACTGGTCACTGCTTCTTACTGGCTCCCTTAACTCTCTGTGCCTATGTGTCTACAAAGAGTCGGTTCATTCATTTCTCCTCAACTTGACCCATTTGAGTATGATGGAACCTGATATTTTATCTTAAGTGAATGGAACCAAATTCAGAAAGCAGCACCTTTACTGAATGAGACGTGCTCTAATCTAGAAAGACATCGTGTCAGCAGGACATCCTATTACAACCAAAGAGGCTCTGTAAACTCTCTGTAAACTATAGTTACAGTGTTTTCAGGCACATGGCTTCACAACAGTATTTTAGATTTCTGATCTATGAATTCTGTTCACATGAAGGTCTTACAAAGATATAGAAAATGAAAAAACAGCTCCGCATTTCCAGGCCAGTCTTTTTTCCCATAGCTAAACAACACGTAAATGAGAGGAACAAAACACACAAAGCTGAAAAACCTTGGCTTTCAAATATTTTAGGGACAGAGTAATGAGATGGTCTTCCCACAGAATTATAACATTTGCCATATACTGAGATACCACTTGATTCGTTGCTGTTTTGCACCCTTGGTATGAATTTCCTTTTTATATGAAAAGGAAAAATCTTCTGTAAAAATATTTTGAATGTTTCTCATACAAAATCCAAAGAATACTTACGGAGGAACTGAAACAATATACAGATGAAAAGGGGGGAAATACACAATAATAAAGGAATGAAAGCACCTTCAACAAAGAAAGAGACTTCCTGAAAGGCAAAACAAGGGCTGAGACAGTTGAGCTTCCTTTATCTATATCCTAACAAATAACACCCCCTGTGCCTTAAATACTTAATGCGAAATTTGTGGATTTATATAGCTTACAAAATGCCAGGGGCTTATTATCTTTACAGTTTGCATGACGGGAATATTCATATCATTCAATTCCACAGTCTAAGACAACAGGAATTCCTCCAGGTGCTAATGGCAGATAACTTTCATGTGGCTTCAATAATCCACTAATTATGGAACCCCTCAGGTAGAACAATGTCATTAATCTGATTAAATTATTTATATTGCTGGAGAGCTAAATCTTATTAGGTCTTCAGTATTTTATTTGGTTCTCCACATGGATATGCAAAAAGGCAAGACCATCTTTTCTCCAACTGCATTTTTCAGCTGATACAAAATCACCAACAAGGGCACCCTGAAGTCCAGAGTTTTCCAGGTCCTTTTGAAACTCCATTCTTGGGGTTGAGGGCTTATTACCATGTTTCAGTAGCAGGGCTATAAGCCATGATAAGATTAAAGTTCTTACAGAGTCACTGACTGTTAAAGGTACTGTCTCAATTAAAGTGAAGAAGCTTCATTTCTCCCAAACAGAGTCCTGGGAACACTGTGAACACCTTAATGCTAAATATGCTACCCACTTACACTGAACACACACCCCCTTTCAGGTTTTTGGCAACATACTGGCCCATTTTCATATCTGTGGTGGTCTATCTACCAGATATTTAGTTAGAGGATTAGAAAAGCCTGGAGATTAGATTAAATTCCACTGAATTTGATGGGCTACTCAAAACATGTACCATTTATCAAAGCACTGTGTATGAGAGTACTAATTAATAAAATGCTTTACAATCCCTAATTTTAAAATGCCATAGGTGGTTCATCTATCATTTCCATTTTACAGAAAGAGGTACTAACTCTAGACACACTTTTGTCAGAAAAACATACAAGACCTAGAAGGAAAAATGCATGTTCTTAAAAATGAAAATAAAAATACAAAGTGTTTCAAGTCTTACATTTGATCATATAAATCAGTTGATTTTTTTAATTTTATTTATTTATTTGACAGAGAGAGATCACAAGTAGGCAGAGAGGCAGGCAGAGAGAGAGGAGGAAGCAGGCTCCCCGCTGAGCAGAGAGCCGGATGCAGGGCCTCCATCCCAGGACCCTGAGATCATGACCTGAGCTGAAGGCAGAGGCTTTAACCCACTGAGCCATCCAGGCGCCCAATCAGTTGACATTTTTAACTTTCTTCAAACTCTCCTGAGTCTAGTTGTCCCATGTCTACGCAAATTTCTATTAAGTTTCCCACTTCCCAAATATTGTTCCTTCTTCAAGGTTTCCAAAACACTAGGAGAAGCTGTGATAAGCCTTTCTCTTGTAGCCCAGGGTTTTCTTTTAATAGATATGTGGTCAAGACACACAGCCAATCCAGCTCCCAGCTAAATTTAAATCATATGATACTAGGAACAGAATTCATGATCTTCTGTTACAAAAACACTATCCTCTAATAGCACTTGCAGTACTTCAAACAACTCTATTTTCTTCTTGGACCAGCTGCTAGACGGCACCAGAGAAATAAATCTATGCTCAAATCCAGCCCCAACTAACCATGATAATAACTTAGAAGCAATAAGAGCCAGCATCTATCCCACCTGCATGAGCTTTCCAATTACATTCCTGAAGACAGAGTTTGGGCAAGGGTGTCTTGAGAGGCTGCAGGCCACGTACAGTAAATTCTAGAGAAGTAGACCATGTATTTAAACATCCAAGGAATCCTCCATGCAAAAATGAATGTAAATGTAGCTGGACCACCTAGATTCCTCTCTAGAAATCAGGGACCGAGTCCACCAATACTAGTCATGTTGAAGGCAGACAGCCCTTAACTGAAAGGCCCATACAACAACTCCCTCTGCTGAAGAGCCCCTCCATGCTCAAGATCACCACCCTTCCTAGGCGGCCCATATCAGTGAACAACTGTTGTGGAGGCTATGAAGACCCTGTTCCTTTGCCCAAACCAAAACAATTCTGAAGAATCACTCGAGCTTCAGAGCTCCCTGTGGGTTGGCTGAGGCTTCCAATGAGAATGCATTGCTGTTCAACTTCTCCCTTTGCCCAATCATTCTTCTTCCTCTTCCCTTACACAGCTTCAGATGCCCAAAGCACTCCCAAATCAACCTCATGCATGTTCATTCCCACTGAATTTCCTTCCTGGGCAGCTCAACCTGGGACAAGGCTTCATCACAGTACTTCCTAAAAGTCTCTGGGTCAAAGAACATTCTCTGCCTCTTCGAGTTCTTCTGGGTTAAATCAGGATTTCTGGGACTAAATTTGCCCAAATTCACATAATAAAAGATAAGAGATGAGTCTGGTCCCAAAAGAAAGTAGGAAGAGAAGAACTGAAGAGATAGCATGCAAATGGGCACTGAATGTATTATTTCCTCACAAGATGGACTTCTCTGAAGATAAATGAAATACGAATGCTGAGATTAACAGGCACTTAGGATGACTTAGTACTCAAAAGACCATTATGCTCCCACTTCAGCCCTGGAGATTGACATGTTGTCAAACACATAGTACCAGTTCCTTGAACAGCTGGGATGGGCCAGGCTGAAATCCAAAACAAGAACTTTATGGTGCACCCCATTCCTGGGGACTGTCTTTGGTACCTGGGGGCATGGTAAGGGGGAGGTTTATATTCTGAGCCCCAAGAGAATTCCTCAATCATTTCATTCACAACTGCTCCCAAATACTACATGGTCTAGGTGAGGTTCCCTAGAAGTAGTCTGACAGGGTGTGCTGTGCAAGTGATTCTTTATCAATGTAGAGGGCATGCTCACAGGTAAAATCTGTGAGGGAGGGATGAAGGAGGAATGGCACAGGAGACTTCAGTATGTGGGTGCAGTTGAAGTCTATCATTTGTCTGCTCCCACAGGGAACTCTGGAACTTGAATAGCACCACAGAGTTGTCCCACCATGAGCAAGGAATCTGGGCTTTGTCATCCCCATATCTATCAGTTACTGGCTGCAGGCTACCCTTTGGTTGGGAGTGGGGGGTGACAGGAAGTATACCTCCCAAGCATTTTTAGATGACATAGCTTCCTAGGCCAAGAACAGGTACAGCTGTGAACTGTTTGCAGCCCACTCTCACAGCAGTGGCAGAAAGACACACTGGCCTCCTAAAGGGAATTTTCAATGGGGCCAACAGCATTGACTACAGAGCAAATACCATGTGCACAGAGGTAAGACAGGATCACAAAAAACACTGCCTCAGGGCCCTCCCATATCCCCACACCTAGTCTAGGTTCATTATTAAGGGTTTGGCCCTGTCATAGGATATCCCATATCCCCACACCTAGTCTAGGTTCATTATTAAGGGTTTGGCCCTGTCATAGGATATCCCTTGAGAATAAACTTTGTTCTTGTTGCAAGGACACTAAAGGGATTCCTACAGTCTCTAAAGGAGAAGGATTCTCTAAAAGAAAGGGCAAGGGTGCCTGGGTGGCTCAGTTGATTAAGTGGCTGCCTTAGGCTCAGGTCATGATCCTGGAGACCCGGGATCAAGCCCCACATCCGAGATCCCTGCTCTTCGGGAAGCCCGCTTCTCTCTTTCACTCCCCCTGGTTGTGTTCCCTCTCTGGCTGTGTTTCTCTCTGTAAAATAAATAAATAAAATCTTTAGATAAATAAATAAATAAATAAATGTGCTCGCTCAGCCATTTTTAAAGAATTATGCCTTCATAAATTGATCATATAGAATGATCCTTGAGAAAACTGTTTCTTTTATTGATAAAGTTCCTTCATGGTTTACGTTAATATTATTCTTTTTAGACAAGTCATCAGGAATGTGTGATGATAGGTAAATAAGTCCTAATATTCAGAAATAAACTAAAGATCTTGATTAAATTCCAGCTGCGGTCATAACATTTCACTTACGTAAATCAAATGCTTAGCATAAAATGAAGCTAGCCTCACCTCATACCTGAATGAAAGGCTCAAGAAACTATTTCTAACACGTTTATATCACTGCTCAACTGATTCCAATGCTACGTATAGGAAGGTATGGATCTATTCACTAAATCCTCATGTTGTGTTGGGCTAAATGCACACCTTAAATGGCTCATTTATTCAAGAACTTGAATACTTGAGTACTTGAGCACCTATTATGTGTCAGGCACTGTGCTAAGAGTTCGGGATAGAATGATAAACAAGAAAAACAGAGCCAGTTCCTTGGCAGAGCTCATGATCCAGGAAAGAAGATAACACAAATAAGTTCAAAAATGTGAACCGATAAATGCTATAAAGGAACCAAAAAGTGAGGAAATATAAAATAATGGAAAGGAGTTATTTTAGATTAAATTTTTATGGAAGGCATCTACAAAAATGTAATACTGAAGCTGAGTAAGATAGTTAAGGAGTCAACCATGTAAAAAACATTCCAGGCAGAAGGAATATAGACTGTGCAAAGGTTCTGGAGTAAACTTAGCATGTTTAAGAAACTAAGAAAGATTTCAGTAGATAAGGTATAATGAGCAAGCTGTACTGAGGCACAAAATGAGGTTGGAGAGATCCAGATCATGTAAATCAGAATAAAGAATACAAATTTTACATCCCAAGAACAATAGGAAGCCATGGCAAGTTTTTAAACAGGAGTGGAACGTTACCCATTTTGCTTACATATTGGATGTCGCTAGTTGTTGCATGAAGAACTGACAGAAGGTAAGAGTAAGATATAGGAGATGTGCAGGAGGCAATGTTGTAGCATAGCAAGAAACGGTGATGGTTCAGTTAGGGTACTGGTGTGGTAGCAGTGGAAAGAAGACGTGTTTTGGAAGTAGTGACATATTTCTGATATAGTGAGTATGGTCTGGATGTGAGATATTGCTTAAAAGGAAAGAAAAATCAAGAAGGATAATTGCATATCTAACAAAAACGACAGAAGGATGGTGATGCCGTTTACTTTTGAAGACTGGTAAGTGAGAAGGAAAAGCTTTGGGATGGAATCAGGAATTCATTTTGGACAAATTAAGTTGCTTAACAGACATACTAGAAAATATATCAGATAAGCAGCTAAATGTATACATTTAGTCATCAGTGAAAAGATTCTCTCTATGTACCACCATAACCTTCTTTTTCATCATCATATTATTATCATTATTATTATAAAACACTTAACCTCTTGAAGACAGTTTTTTCATAAACAAAATGGGCATAATAATGTATACCTTCCTAAATCATCAAACTGTTGCAAGGATTATAAGGACGATCATAAGCACACACACACACACTAAATGTATAGATACTGTACATATGAATAATCATCAGTATTTCAATTAAAAACCAGTTCTTTACACTTGAGTCCTTACCAGCAATACTCACACATGGCTCTCATATATAACAGTAATTATACCAGTCCCTAAAAGTTAAGATCATTGAGAAATTCTTCCTTTAGAAGTCTATAATGTGAACCGGCTCTAGATGATGATTTCTGCATATCTGTTCTCAACAGATACCTGCTATTTCCAAGGAGATTTAAAAGGTGAATAGAAAAAGTAGTGCTGAACATTGATGGAGAGAGAGGGTAATCAAATTAATTGCCAAACAAAGGTCACCACCAGCTCATACCAAATACCAGTAAATATTAGGTATTCAAGAAAAATCTATAGAAAGATACTCTTCCTTATATATCACTTTCCTTATCATATTAAGGAAATAATTTTCCCCAAGTAGAAACAAAGAGTATTTTCCTGTTGGAAGTTCCTGTAGACATAAAGAACACTCCTCTGGCCTCTGAAGAACACACTTCCAGTAAGATGCAAAGTGAATGTTCCAGTAACTTCTTGAGGGGTTAACCCTATTTATACAAGGCTCTGTCTCTTTGAACAGACCTTCTGGAGTTATAACCAGGATAATTAATCCTCTCCATGGAATCGCTCTAGTAGACAGAGTCTGGTGCCAATACAAACACACACACACACACACACACACACACATACACACACGAAAGGTATTGTAGTTTTACCACCAAATACGCTAAACTGACAACCAGATAAAATAATCAATGATAACAAAGAAAAACTTCTGGAAATCTTTCATGGCGGCAGGAAATGTTTATCTCCATGACTAATTTCTACAGCAGATTTGGTTAATTGGGCTCCTTTTAAGAACCAGTTAAAAGATAAAATGTATTACTGCAGCTGTTGTTGGTAGTGATAGTGACATTTTCAGAAACTTGTTCTTAACTTTTTCTTTGCCATACATTCTGAGGATACCTTCCAGAAACATAAAACTCAAAATATTACAACTAAATTTTTATATTTATTAAATTAAGCTTTTAAAATTCTTTTGATAATTAATTTAATTGCTTACTTAAAGATGGTTAAGACTAAGATCTTACCTATACCAATTGCTACAATTCATTTTGTGAAGGATTGCTAGAGTGTCTTTGAAAATGTTAAGCTTATGTGACTGGAATTTGAGAGAGAGAAGCAAAAGGCTTTCTGAACTTAAGGTGTGTGGCAGTATAGGGTAGGAAAGATGAATCTCTGGGGGAAGAGGAGCAGTTCCCCACAATTATTTTTTCAGATGTATGAGTGGTATTAGGACAAGGTAGAGCTCACTGTCATCATCTTCCTTAATTAGTGATCTTCAGAGTGAAATTCAAAAAATCTTGTCTGCATTTATTTTTATTTCTTCCTTTTAATTACTGTATATATTAAATGATGAACATAGTACATCAAAATATCTAATTTAAATAAAATACATCTATACATATTATAAATATGTGTATACTATACTTACACACTTACAATATTTTCCTGCTAATATTTACAATTTTTTCCTGATAATGATAAATAATCCACATATTTGGAGACCATTCCTCAGAGTCTCATGGTATGACCAGTAATGTCTTAAATATATATATAAACTAACTTGCTCTAAAATACTTTTCATGAGTATTATAACCACTGCAAAGCCTCTGATTCAAAACCAAACTGTGACCTTCTGCAAATTCAAAATAATTAGTCCTTTTTTCAGGTGGACCTCTCAGGGAGCACCACTTTGAGAACTGAGCAGGGGACAGATTGCCAGTCACCCCTCAGCAGATACCCTTATGCAGGGAACAGAGTGCACAAACATCCAAATGCGTGGGCCCTGCTTGTTCCACTTTCAAAGAACATGCTCAGAGCAATCACGCCCCCTGCCTCCATCTGGCTTGCTGGGCAGTGGCCCCAACAGCCTCACAGTTCCTTGGTGAATGTCTGTACAACGCAGAGTCTGATTCTCAGCCTTACAGCCTCAGAAAGGAGATCCTATAAGCACTGAGGACAGACTGATTTACTTTAACCCAATTCACAAAGTTATCAAATTTATTACTTTGACCCAAGGAAGTATCATAGAACCGAAAATTTTCTGTACAAACGAGAACATTTCCTTGTCATAAGCAAAATTATATGGAAAGGCAAGTTATAATCAGAAAGAAAGCACCCATCAAATGAATCAAAAGCAGATGGCATCAGATCAAGATGGCCAGATGTCTACAACTGACACTAGAAGTGGTTTTACCAATAGGACCTAAAGTGTTCTAGCTTTGGATCCCTCTCCACATTAGATATATTCCCAGTAAGAGCTGAACCAATGCAACCACCAAACTGAACTAGGAGGCTCTCTCTTCCTACACAGTACTTGGAAAGGCACAGCCAGTATGTGCATCTCACTGATTCTTCTTGGTACGTCTCTGGTTAATAAAGCATCTCCTCCTTCTCTCTTTTTGTTTTCTCTCTACATAGTTATGACACTGAATTAGGCTTCAGTCAGTCCTATCCCTCTCAGAATCCTGTGGCCTGCTAGCTTAACATTTAACTTTCCAAAGGAAGTCCATTTTTTTTTTTTACAACTTCTTCAGGGCACCACGGTGTACCCCCTCCCACACTGCTCCAGAAACAGTGTGTTGCTTCTACTGCCTCTAGAACTGCAATAACCTTTGACTGACAGTGGTCAGATTCTCAGGGGTCAGGCAGCCACTTACACATCTGTAGGGTCCTTGGTCAACTACTGCTAGTCATGTGACTTCTTCATTTCTAAGACATCTCAAGAGATGGCCCTCCTCATTACTAAGACATTTTTACCATACAGTCCTCCTCATAACCAAGAACATCAGCATGGTAAACACCTCTTTCTGATAAATGTATTATTATAACTTTGGTAACCAACAGTGATGAGAAAGCAATGTGTTTGGACTTAACAGAAAATAAACTCTACCAAAAGAAAAATGTGCCCGTTCATAAAGTTGTTTATACTAATAGGGCCGAACAGAAGAAAATTATTTTTTAAAATACAAAACATTTCTCTGAATGATAAGTTTGACCTCAGTTTCATGTGCGAATTTAGTAGAAGAATATATTCCTATGTATTTTCATTTTCCCACGAACATATGCTACACTTAAAGAAAACAAGTAAAAACTAAGTCAAGTGAATGAAGTTAGTGAACTGATGTGAATTAGGTATTCATCTTTCAAAGCTGGCAGCAAAAAATGATGGCCAGAAAGAGCAGGGGCTCATAGACACCCAAAGTCAGCTGTTTTCTGTAAACATAGCTTTTCGAGAGTTTATAACATGTCCTTGGACCGGAATTTTGGGCCATTGCTCTGTTTTCCCATCAGATCTCCTACATGTGCATAAAATGTCTCTTCTCATTTTAGTGAGTGTGAATTGGCTGCCTATTCTTCATAATGATCATTTTTTTATCTTTGAACAAATTGTTAAATTTGGTATTGATCATGCATGAAAAGAACTATCTGGCCAGAAACGGGGAAAGATTTATCAGACTTTACTAGTTGATGCTATTTTTGAAGGTAAAATAACATCTATAACTTAGAGCTGTATTAAACTATTCACACCTCTTCAAGAATTGTGATTTTCAGATTCCTCTTTATACATAAAATAGCATTTAGTTTCGTTTATGCAAAAAGCACTAGGCTAGACAGTAGGGAAAATAAGAAAGCAAATTAGGCCTGGTTTCTGCCTCCAGGAAGCTGACACTCTACGAGGAGCAATAGGTGAAACATGCACATTCATGGCTCCAATGTGAGCAGCATGAAATTAGGGCCATGGAAAGAAGGACCAAGTACCCTGAGAATTCAGAAGAAGTCTCGCTTCCAGCAGCTATGGTCAGGGAATGCTTTCCCCACAGAAGAGGAGGCATCTGAGTTGGGCATTAAGCCACGAGTCATATTTCAGAAGGCACAGATGGGGGGATGAGGCACTTTAAGCAGACAGAATGGCATGAGCAAGGACAGAAGTAGAAAAGTACAGGGAACAAATAGTGATCCAATTTGGCTGGACCATGGTGTACTCCAGAGTGGGGGGGTGCTTGAGAGTAAAGGTAAGTTGAGGTTAAATTGTGAAGGCTTTTAAATGCACGGTAAAAGAGAATAAACTCTTTGGAGGGCAGTTTAGAAAAAAGTGGTCATCCTTATTAAAATGCAATGTAGAGCAACTGATCCAGCAGTGCAATGTGGAATAGAGGGAGAAAGAAGGCAGGGTAGAAGTAGTCCATGTCTTTCATAGATAAGATGGCTAGTGGGCTTCCCAAAAGACTGCAATGAGCAGAGAAGTCTCAAAAGCAGCAGGGACTTTTCTGTGTGCCATCTGTCACTCAACATATCTTCTCCCCATTTCCGGTGATAGGAGTCAGAAAAGCTAAAATCCACGGAAGAGTTCATCAGTCCAAAATACTAGATGTGAACTCTAGGGAACAATGGTATCTGAAGGTCAGAGGTAAGTGCTGAAGTCAAGCTGCACAGCTAAACTTTTAGAACCAGAAAAATAAGGAGAAGCACAAACGAAGGCAGTCTGGAGAATTTGAGGGTAGGAAGAGAGTCCTGCTGGATGGTCTAGAATGGAATTTTTAAATTTTCTGTTTTCTTTTTGATGATTAAAAAATTTGTGAAAGCATATTTTGAGCCACGTAGATAACCAACCTATTAATGAGTGCTTCTACTCTATTTTAATGCCTGGGCTTGCATTTTTCTATTGCACTGACACCAGTAATTGACACTATTATAATTTGCATAGACTAATGTAGAGAAAGCAGAGGAGGAATTAATGTAGAAACAACATCCGGTGCCAGTTTTAGGCCAAATGAAATCCCGGTTAACTAAGTGAACAATGAGTTCTCAATTGTTCAATGAAAGAAATGGGAAAATTTAGTCCATGATACCAAGGCTAGACAAAACTAAATAAAGGCTCAAAGTCCACTATAATCAGCAATTAAGTTTTTTTTTTTCTTTTCAGCATCTAAATTTTCTTAAACCAGTGTCAAATTTGGACTTCATTGGTTTGGTGATTTTTCTTGATATTTAAGTTGTAAATGTAATTTGACCTTATAATTATTTATCACCTATAACCATAATGATCGTATACTTAATTACATTTGCATGGACATCAGTACCATTATCTTAAAACAGTATCAGTTAATTCGGTATGGGAAGACTGAGTGAGTGTTTTTTCATTAAAGTGAGCCCATATATTACTGATGTTGGAAAAACACGCATTTGGGCTTGTGGCTTGCTCTTATAGCAGAGGTATGGTTACTACTTGCTTAAATTGCACGGCAAAGAGGACACTCATATTAACATTGTAAGAGTGAAGCCTGCCCATTTTTTAAGCTGTGAACTTTCAAATTAACACACACAATAAAAAGATAGTACTCCATACCTATTTGTGGCATTGAACTATTTTACTTACTATGTGATTTAATCAGAAACTCCTCCTTTCCAGGCTATAAAGTAAAGCAACAGAGCCTAGATTTTAAAAATAACTATTATAGAAGAAATTCTCCATCAATTCTTAATTTTGTTTTTATTCCATCTTGATTCCAATAGCAGACAGTCAGAAAATATAAAATAATATATATCGTTATGGTAGCTCAAAAGGCAAATAAAATCAGCATACCAGTCAGCACTAGGATTAGGTTATTTTTAGCATGGCCACTATGAAGTGAGGTTTAGTGGGATTCTCTGTTACATTAACTGGCTACCAGTTCTGCTAAGTGTAATTAGCACCACTATTCATATCTCAGCCCATGTGTGAGTCTGGCAGCACTGTCGGCATCTCGCACCTGTTGTCCTCGCCAAGGGTATCAACGGAGCAACAACTGACTGATATCCTCAGCTATGTTAAATATATTTAGGAGTATTTCTGTCATGTTTTCAAAGCGTGGAGATTTTTTTCTCTTTGTTGGTATCACATAAAGAAATGTGTAATTTCCCATGAGCTTCACAAATGTTAGCTAAGTCATCTTTAAACTACCTCTATGAGATATTCATTCCATTATTTCTTTTGTATAGATTTGGGAACAAGGGTCAAGATGTCCAAAACTTTAAGACTCTTCAGCTCGTCACAGTCTTAGTTTCCTCTGCAAATAAAACCCTCACAGGAAAGGCTTCCAGCAAGTGGTAGAACATGCATGACAATTTAAGACTGAACAATTTTAGGGTTGGAAAAATTAATGGAAAGTATTAGATTAGCATTTATATGAAGATAAATAACTTAAATAAACATGTTATTAAATGTACTGATCTAGCACAAATACAGAATCCAAGTCATAACAAATAATCACAAATGGCTGAATTAAAAAATTGTAGGTTTCTATCCCATCTTTTGACTTTTAACAGTGCCCTCTTAATCTCTCAGCCAATTCCCATGTTCAGATGCCTCGTCAACTGGTCTTCAAGTAAAAAAGCCATCACATATTCAAGCCTTCATACCACATTTCTTGTTTCTCAGAGCACTCCACTTCCACTTACCTCTGTTCCGCTTCTAGAAGCACACTCAAGTAACTAGTCTTTTCAAATCTCTTTAATTTGTTTTATACATCAATTCATGCATTCCTTTTATGTCAACTCTATAAGATTCAGGAAACTGCTTTTGTAATGGGGGCAGCTCTTTTTCAACCACAACTAACAAAATGCACCTAGAATCATGAAGAATAGACCTATAAACCACCAGCTTCCTATTCAATGTAGATTCAGGTACCTCAACCTTCCCCACAACTCCAAAATGTCCAAATGTCTTTCCTATCTACCTGCTTTAGTGCCAGAAACATTATCATTAGTCCTAACCTTTGAGGTGAAGTATTACACCCTGAACACTCCTATTAAATTTAAGTTTATGAAAGCCACACATTTAATCTACTGATTACTAGGTAGACATGTGCAACCCTCTGGTGGAGCTTTCAGACACACATTGAGCCTCGCCTTCTTGCACATGTAGCTCAGTAGGTGAGGCCACAGGTAATGGCATGTTGAGACAAAAGCATCCTAGGCCACTATGATGTCCATCCTAGCTTTGATACACTGACGTAATCCCTCAGTAAGCATCCAGACACAATAGAATTTTCCTTTTTTAAAGGCCATGAAAGAAGAAGAAAAAGAATAGGTAAGTTTGAGGGTGAGATGTCAGTTAGCAAGGAAGAAAGTAGGCCAGAGCAGTTTGCTTCAAGGAGGAAAGGGGGAGGAGGGAAAGCCCTAGATTCCCAGGGGACAGTACAAAGAAACTGGACCCTAGAAGTGAAAGGGATCGGGATAAGTACATGGAAGACAAGTTTTGAAACTACTTCCTAGTTTGACATAGCTTAAGCAGGACTCCAGTACTGAAATTTCCAGACTTAATTTCTTTATAACTGTGATAAACAGTTGGTGGTTCCTCAAAAAAGTTAATCATAAAATTATCAAATGACACAAAAATTTTACTCCTAGACAGAGATCCAAAAGAACTGAGAATGGATGTTCAAATATTTGCACACAAATGTTTATAGCAGCACAATCCATAGTAGCCAAAGGGTAGAAACAACCAAAATACTCATCAACCAACTGATGAATAAATAAATGTATATCCATACAACACAATATCATTCAGTCCTTAAAAGGCACGAAGTACGATAGAAGCAAAACACGGATGAACATTTTAAACATTTTGCTGAGTGAAAGGAGCCAGAGGCAAAAGGTCATATATGATTCCATTTATTTTAAATATCCATTATAGCCAAATCCATAGAGACAGAAATTAGGTATAGTAATTACAAAGGACTGGGGAGGGAGTTGCAGATGCATGGGAATGGGAAGTGATGCTAATATGTATGGGGTTTCCTTCTGGAGTGATAAAAAAAATTTCTAGAACTAAACACTGGTCATGGCTGCACAATAGTGTAAATGTCCTTAATGCCACTGAAATTACGGTGTGTATATTTTACCCCAAATTTTATTGAATGTATATTTTACCCCAATTACACACAACGTTGTATTAGTTTCAGGGACACAACATAGTGATTCAATATTTGTACACATTATAAAATGGTTTGCATGATCAGTCTATTTACCATCTGTCACTCTAAAAAGTTGCTACAATATTACTGACCATATTACCCATGCTGTACATTACATGCCTGTGTCTCATTTATTTTATACCTGGAATTTTGTACTTCTTAATTCCCTTTATGTATTTCATTCCTCTTCCTACCCCTCTCCCCTCTGGTAACCAACAGTTTTCTGTATTTATGAGTCTGTTTCTGTTTTGTTTGTTCATTTGTTTTTTAGATACCACATATAAGTGAAATCATATGGTATATGTCTTTGCACTCTGACTCATTTCATTCAGCATAATAACACGCCCCCAGGTCCATTCATAAATTTTTAAGTGCTTTATAACCATGCTATGTTTTATTCAAACTCTGCCCCCTCTTATAAGAATTCTGAAGAAATGCACTCACCAGTGAGCTTCCTATGGGCCTAATGGTGCTTCTGCAGTGTACACCCTTCCTTTTATTTTGAATTCACAGATAGTGCTGAACAGGGGTGAACAGGAAACACTGGTCAAATGCAGCATCTCAGGTTACCCTGTGCCCTGGATAAGGAGACGAGTAAAGGAAAGTAGTAAGAACATTTGAACAGTGTGGGTCCCTAAATGTCACTGGACTTAACATGACTAAACCTTGCTTACTCTCTGGAAACTTCATGGATTGGCAGGCAACGACTGCAGTATGCACCCTGCAATTTAAACTCAACCCAACAGAAAGGAGGATTCCAAAGCAGATGAAACGTCACAGAAAATTTCCCTCTGAGCAGTTTCACCTGTATTTTTACAGTGTCCCCACAAAGATACAAAAGTACCTGTTACTGGCATAATGTGGAAATTCTGTTTCCACATCTACGATGCAGAAAAAAAAAGAAAAAAAAAAGCTATTTTCTTTAACTACCTAATTACTGGCCTCCAAAGCATTCCGCTCTGAGACTCGAACAGTAGAGAAAAATGTGTTTCTCTAGGGGAATTTATCTCCTGATTATAGAAACAGTCCTTCAATTCATTTCTCTGTGGCTGCTCTCTATGCGTTGAACAGCAGCCAGGTCTTCTATTCATAGTTCAGCACAGCTGATTGTCTCTGTTCTCTGTTTAGACAACTAGATAGGCAGAATGCATTAAGTACACATGTGAGTGGACATAAAAGGAAATAAGTATATCTGCAGGTAGAACTCAAGTTCTGTAAATATATTTTAAGAGAGTATTGAATGGAAGATCATTCAACAACATGTTTACAAAGATTGTTTTAAGGTGACAAGATTATTGGTAATGCATAGCTATTTTTCCTTCCCTTTTTTAATGTCTTCCAGTATTTCTGAATTTACTGCAGAAAGTATATATTTGTTACATTTTCTTATAAAAGAAAAAATATACTATTTTTAGCCTTATGTTAAGTAAAATACATGAAGAAAGAAGTACATGTATATGGAAGCTCAAGAAAATTGCTATTGTGACTGTTCTATTTTCTCATCGCGTTATCTGTCTCCAGCTGATTTACATCTTTCTGGCTATTGCTCTCTCAATGGTAGCTCCTTAACTTTAGAGATCTTTTGTATGTTTTATAATTACCAGATGTTTTCTGGAAGATGTTAAGGTTAAGGAAGTAGTATGTAAGTCTAGAAAATAATAATTATGAAATGAAACAGTCCAATGAAAGAAATCAACAAAATATTCTTTTATAGAACTGTGTTGAAGTATTACATACATAGAGAAGAATGCATAAATCAAAAGTGTACATATCAGGAGCACCTGGGTGGCTCAGTCTGTTAAGCATCTGCCTTCAGCTCAGGTCATGATCCCAGGGTCCTGGGATCAAGCCCCACGTCAGGCTCCCTGCTCCCTTTCCCTCTGCCTGCTGCTCCACCTGCTTCTGTGCTCTCTCTCTCTCTCTCTGTCAAATGAATACATAACAACTTTTTTTAAAAAGTGTACATATCATTCACAAAATGAACATAAGTGAAACTGACACCCAAGTAATGAAACAGACTATGACAAGCACCCAGAAGACCCCCACATGCCTTCTCCAAATCCTCTCTGTCCCTCCAAGGTTAACCACCACCTTGATTTCCAGCACCACAGACCAGCTTTGCCTATTTTTAAACATTATATAAATGAATTATACAGTATATACACTTGCATCTCTGGCTGCTTCCATGTAACATAAAGTTTGTCACATCTATTTGTGTTGAATGTGGCATAGTTTCATTTTTTTTTGTTTTATAATATCCTAATGTATAAATACACCCCAATTTATTTATCTATCCTACTGTTGGTGGGTACCTGGGTTGTTTACAGCTTGAGTATATTATAAAAATTGCTACAATGAACATATTTATTTATGTTTTTTAGAAAACTATACTATGCACGTCTGTTAGCTTTATCCTTGGGAGTGAATTATTGGGTCATAGGGTAATTTGATATTCAACCATAGGAGATATTGCCAAACAGTATTACAAAGTTCTACCAGCTCTGTAAGATGAAACTCTACTTGCTCCACATTCCTACCAACTCTTGGTATTTTCCAACTTTTTAATTTTAACCATTCTATCTGGTAACAGTATTACATGTTATATCATTGCGATTTTAATTTGCATTTCTGTGATGAAATATAATGAGGCTATGGACTTTTCATATGTGTCCTAGCTATTGGACTACCATCTTCTGTGAAATGCTTGTTCAAGTATTTTGCCCACTCTTCTATTGGGTTGTCTGTATCTTTCCTTATTGATTTGTAAGTGTGTGGGTTTTGTTTTGTTTTGTTTTAAATATATTTCAGATATAAGGTTTTTAACAGGGATGTTTACTACAAATGCATTCTCTCTGCCAAGTGTGTGCTTCTGTCAGGGTGGGAAGCAGATCATCTTAATGTATTATGGAAAGAGGTGATTAAAGAAGAAATACAGCCCCTTTGGAGGATGGTCTATTTTCATGTCATTTATTTTTATGATTTGGCCCTTCAGGTTCCCGAATGAAAGCATGAGGTGACTACTAAGACCCTTTCTCCTTGGCAGGCCCTCAATTCCAATTATTTCATCCCAGCCTCATGAAAGTGCATTCTTCTTAGTCACTCCATTGTTCCTTACAAATCAGCAAATACCACTCCATTGTTCCTTACTAATCAGCAAATCTCTAGTGAAAGTCATGTGGGACCACGTCCTCTCTATAAGCAAAGTGGATACAGGGAAAGATATGAGAAAACAGAACAGCACTAATAGCAATTTGCTGGAGCTTTCATACACATGTACTTTTATTTAGCAACAGGCCAAAAATAATATGCTGAGTTTAACTTTATAACAGTATAATATTATAAATTATAATCCATTAAAAAGGCTTAGAAACAATCACCATCCCAGTAACAATGAGCATTCTGTCACTCAGATTGTGATTTCCAAATACCTTTTCCCACCAAAAGGAACCAGCTCATTCTTTTTTTTCCCCCAGGTATTTTTTTTATTTTATTTTTTCAGTGTTCCAAGATTCATTGTTTTATGCCCCAAACCCAGTGCTCCTTACAATACATCCCTTCAATACTCACCATCAGGCTCACCCATCCTCCCACCCCCTCCCCTCCAGGACCCTCAGTTTGTTTCTGAATCCAAAGCCTCTCATGTTTAGTCTCCCTCCCCAATTTACCCCACTTCCCATTTCTTTTCCTGCTTCTACTGTCCTCTATATTACTCCTTATGCTCCACAAGTAAGTGAAACCATATGATACTTGACTTTCTCTGCTTGGCTCATTTCACTCAGCATAATCTCCTCCAATCTAGTCCATGTTGCTACAAAAGTTGGATATTTATCCTTTCTGATGGAGGTGCAATATTCCATTGTATATATGTATCATATCTTCTTTATCCATTCATCTGTTGAAGGGTACCTTGGCTCTTTCCACAGTTCAGCGATTGTGGCCATTGTTGCAATGAACATTGGGGTACATATGGCCCTTCTTTTCACTACATCTGTGTCTTTGGGGTAAATACCCAGTAGTGCAATTGCAGGGTCATAGGGTAGCTCTATTTTTAATTTTTTAAGGAATCTCTGCACTGTTTTCCAAAGCGGCTACACCAACTTGCATTCCCACCAACAGCATAAGAGGGTTCCCTTTTCTCCACAGCCTCTCCAACACTTGTTGTTTCCTGTCCTCTTAGGAATTTTGGCCATTCTGACTGGTGTAAGGTGGTATCTCAATGTGGTTTTAATTTGAATTTCCCTGATAGCTAGTGATGACAAACATTTTTTCATGTGTCTGTTAGCCATTTCTATGTCTTCTATGGACAAGTGCCTCTTCATGTCTCCTGCCCATTTTTTTATGTAGTGATCTTTATTTTGGTTGTTGAGTTTGAGAAGTTCTTTATAGATCTTGGATATCAGCCTTTTTTCTGTAGTGTCATTTGCAAATATCCTCTCCCATTCCATGGGTTGCCTGTTTGTTTTGTTGACTGTTTCCTTTGTTGTGCAGAAGCTCACTATTTTGATGAAGTCCCAAAAGTTCATTTTTGCTTTTGTTTCCTTCACCTTTGGAGACCTGTCTTGAAAGAAGTTGCTGTGGCTGATGTCAAAGAGGTTACTGGCTATGTTCTCCCTAGGATTTTGATAGATTCCTGTCTCACGTTGAGGTCTTTTATCCATTTCAAGTTTATCTTTGTGTGTGGTGTAAGAGAACAGAACCAGCTCATTCTAAGCCTGTGGCATGAAATATGCCAGATGAACCTGGAACATATTGTGAAATTAGAAATAAGGAACCTACTGAAGACTACCAAAATTGTCAGAAGGACCCAGGAGACCATTTGAAAAGGATTACACAACCAAAGATGAAATAATCTGAATATTAATATTAATAACAACTGCAATGGATTAAAACACATCATATATGTTTAAATGCATTAGACTGTTATGATGCTAAAATCATTACTCATTGACTACCTTTGAAGAATATCAGGGAATGAATTCAAATTTTGAAAACTGGCAAACAAAAAGTAATCAAGAATGCATTTGCCTTTCCTATGCTAACAGTATAGAAATATTTCAGCTTATAAATTAGGAAAGAATTACTGTTAAATTGTCATCAATATGCAAACCCTGGTAAGCTAATGAATAGAGAAAATTATCATTAATGGCTCCTCATATTACCAAGAGATTGATAACTAGATATGTGCTTGCTACTGCAAGTAGATACCACCACCTATAAAGAAAAGACTCCAGATCTAACTTGCAGTTTCTAATAGATATGGAGAAAGATGATCTCATTAAATTATAGTTTGAAGATACAGTCTGTAAAACCAAAATATGGACAAATAGAAAAAAAAATGGCCCAGCTTCTCCAATGAACAGGGGGAAGAGGAGAGCCTATAAATTATAATATAATTAATAGACATATCAACCAATTGCAATATACAAATCTTATTTGGATCCTGAGTTGAACAATTATTTTTTTAAAAAAAGAATTTCCTTAGACAATCTGGGAAATGTGACCACTGATTAGGTATTTGATGATACAAAGGTATTATTATTACTCTTTCAGGTTTGACAATGGTTATGTGATTATGTTGTCTTCAAAGAGTTCTTACTTTTTAGAGATACATACTAAAATATTATGAATAGAATGATTTAATGTCTTTTTTTTTTTAAAGATTTTATTTATTTGACAGAGAGAAACACAGCCAGAGAGGGAACACAAGCAGGGGGAGTGAGAGAGGGAGAAGCAGGCTTCCCGCCGAGCAGGGAACCTGATGTGGGGCTCGATCCTGGGTCTCCAGGATCATGACCTGAGCCGAAGGCAGTCGCTTAACCAACTGAGCCACCCAGGTGCCCCAAGAATGATTTAATGTCTTGGACTTGCTTCAGAATGATCCATCTGTGGGTGGAAGTAGATGAAACAGGATTTGCCATGAGTTAAAAACTGATCAAGAGAGGCAACAGGAATATGGGTCTTCTTTGTACTAGTTCTTCATCCATTTGTATAAAGATAATAAAAAGTTTAAAATTCTAGAAAATTTACAATTATCCCCTGAATATCTACCTAACACTTAAAAGTAACTCCTTTCTCAGGGCGCCTGGGTGGCTCAGTCACTAAGCGTCTTCCTTGGTTTAGGTCATGATCTCAGGGTCCTGGGATGGAGCCCCACCTCAGATTCCCTGCTCAGCAGGAAGCATGTTTCTCCCTCTCACACTCCCCCTAACTGCATTCTCTCCCTGTCTCTCTCTGTGTCAAATAAATAAATCTTTTAAAAAAGAAGTAACTCCTTTTTCTGGGTGAATATTAAGGTTTGGCAAAAATAAACTATTGAGACTAAATCAAAATAAAAACCTTCTGCACATCAAGGGAAACAATCAACAAAACTAAAAGGCAACCTATGGAATGGGATAAAATATTTGCAAATGACATACCTAACAAAGCGTTAGTATCCAAAATATACAAAGAACTTATAAAACTCAACACCCAAAAACCAATAATCCAATTTAAAAATTGGCAGAAGACATAAACAGACTTTTCTCCAAAGAAGACATACAGATAGCCAGCAGACACATGAAAAGATGCTCATCACTGCTTATCATCAGGGAAATACAAATCAAAATTACAATGAGATATCACCTCACACTTGTCAGAATGGCTAAAACCAACAATACAAGAAACAACAGGTGTTGGCAAGGATATGGAGAAAAAGGAACCCTTGGTGCATTGTTGGTGAGAATGCAAACTGGTGCAGCCACTCTGGAAAACAGAATGGAGGTTCCTCATAAAGTTAAAAATAGAATTACCATATGATCCACGAACTGCACTACTGGGTATTTACCCAAAGAATGCAAGAACACTAGTTCAAAGGGATACATGTACCCCCATGTTTATAGCAGCACTATTTATAAAAGCCAAGATATGGAAGGAGCCCAAGTGTCCATCAATTGATGGGTAGATAAGGAAAATGTGGTAGAAATATACAATGGAATATTATTCAGCCAAAAAAGGAATGAAATCCTGTTATTTGCAATGACTTAGATGGAGCTTGAGAGAATTATGCTAAGTGAAATGTCAATCAGAGAAAGACAAATACCATATGATTTCACTCTTACGTGGAATTTAAGAAATAAGACAAACAAGCAAAGGAAAAAATAAAATAAGAGAGAGAGACAAATCAAGAAACAGACTCTAAATTACAGAGAACAAATGATGGCTACCACAGAGGAGAGGGGTGGAGGAATGGGTTAAATAGGTGATAAGGACTAAGGAGTGTACTTTTATGATGAGCACTGGGTGACATATGGAAGTGTTGAATTATTATATTGTACACATGAAACTAATATTACACTGTATGTTGACTAACTGGAATTAAAATAAAAACTTAAAAATATATATATCAGAAAAAACCATATGACTATTTCAGAGCTATTCAGAAAGAAACCATGGGGCTGGAAGACAGACTGGCCAAGCTAAGTTTGGCAATGCTGGGCAGGCCATCAGAACTTACTTCTCAGCCCATGGCTTTAAAAGGCTGGTTTTCCAGAGTAAGCCCACTATTAGTTTTCTGACCAATCTAGGGACAGTTATGTAAAGCTTTGCCTATTTCATCTTTCCATCTCTTAATACAAGTACTTTGTGGAATTTCACAACCAAAAGTTGGAAAGCAGAGGAATGTTATTTTAAAGGACCTTGGCAAAATTTTTTCTAGGAACAGAATTGTCCTTTGTTAAAGAAAATACCGTGATGAGCCATTTAGGTAGAACAATGGTGGTAGTCTAGAAGAGAGTAAAAGAAAGAAATGCCTTTTTATATTTTTCATAAATGAGAAGATTTTGGATGGTGCACAGAGAGGTGAGTGATTTCGAAAGAAAGTTAGGGGGTGGGGAGAAGGTACGAACAGTGAGGGAACCCAACAACCTGGAGTAAAGTCTTTCCAAGCCATAAAGATTGTTCATAAAATTTTCAGTGGCTTTGGACAACATGGCTTTGGAGCTATTTAGAACAGGAATGGCTAAATTTCAGTTTTGAAGTATTTGTTGTGCTGTAAGGTGATATGACCACCACAACCCTCCATTGTTGCCAAGTCATAAGTAAAAGTAATTGCCTACACAGCCATATGTGCATGGTTCTTGGAGGAGAACCAAAGGGAAGGTAGCTATTATTCATGCGGAATGAACGTGGACAGAAGGAAGAGAACCACAAAAGAGACGTGCGTTCATTAGAACTGGAGCAACGTAAGATTGGGGTGTGTGGATCCTCAGATATGAGGTAGAAGAGAATCTTAGGGGTGGAAACTTGAGCCAGTTCATTTAACTACTAAAAGAATATCCAAGAAGCTAACACTACTATGTTCTGTAATCCTATACTATGAATTCTGGGAAAAACCCTACAGATCTCACTAAAAATACCAGTTCTGAACTTGATCCACAAAACCCTTGGTTTCTCAAAGGTGGCTCAGGGGCTTTTTCAGAAGGGACATGGATTGGGTCCCCAATCCTTGCTTCATCCAGAAAAGTTTAATCTAGATTATATATTAGGATTCCATATCAAATGTTATTTTTAAAAAGTATTTTTCCTGCTAAAAAGAAGGCAGCATTGATATCGTCTAACCCCCTCATGTTACAGAAAGGCAGAGGAGTTGAAAAATGCTAAGAAACTTGCCTACGATCATATACCAGAACAGATGTTCGAACTCAGTTTTTATAATCTCCTTGACTGAAAGACTATCAAAGGTGCCAGTGGAAAAATAGATATATACTCAAGGCAGAATGACTTCTGCAGTTTTATGGATTCTCGGCAATTACACAAAAGTCACTGTAGGCCAGATATCTGGAGTCCTCTTGGCAGCATAAACCAGTTGGTAGAGAGAGGCCTTGAAGGTTAAGGAGACTTTGCCCTTTCTTTGCCTGCTGCAAATACCCATCCTAATTCAGTTTCAAGGGTCTGCAGAAAGTCTGAGGTTTAAGACGAAGTCCCAAATTCAGCTATCCACCTCTCTTGCTCCTACTCCTTTAGAGAGTTTAAGCTGACTTCTCTTGCATTGTTTCTTTCTTTTTTTTTTCTTCTGTTTTGTTGATATATAATTGACATACAACACTGTATAAGTTCAAAATATATAGCATAATTACTTGACCTAATGTGTTTCCTTTAAAAAAAAAAAAAGATTATTTATTTGAGGGGAAGGCAGCAGGAAAGAAGTTGGCTCCCCACTAAGCATGCAGCACAATACCAGACTGGATCCCAGGACCATGAGGATCATGACCTCAGCCAAAATCCAAGAGTCAGACGCTGAACTGACTGAGACACCCAGTTGCCCTGATCCTAATGTATTTCTAACAGAGGCAACCACCATTTCTCCACCAAATTCTATCCTCAAAGCCAAAAGTTAAATTTTGAAACTTCTCAGGCTTAATGTAAAGAAGACAGGTTAAGAATCAAAATCTAGGTCAACAAGATAAGCTATAAAAGTTAGATATTCATCCTTTCTGATGGAGGCATAAACCTCCCCAAAAACAAGAGTCCAGGCCCAGACGGATTCCCTGGGGAATTCTACCAAACATTCAAAGAAGAAATAACACCTATTCTCCTGAAGCTCTTTCAAAAAATAGAAACGGAAGGAAAACTTCCAGACTCTTTCTATGAAGCCAGCATCACTCTAATCCCCAAACCAGACAAAGACCCCATCAAAAAGGAGAAC